>JAOWCC010001278.1:0-80143 GCA_030867875.1 Actinernus sp. WN-2022
AGCTGTATCAATGTTTATCACACAATATTTACCGTATTTGGTGGCTGTTACCGCTATTCTACGTTCTTCAAAATGCATTTGATAGCGATTTCCTTTGTGTTGTTGCTGTTTTGTCCCTGTTTTGTCCCCCTCCCACGACCGTGATCCTTAGCGTTTAAACAATAGATTGTTTTGATATGACGTCATAGTGATATAGGTCAATTGAAAAGGTGTTAATTTTCTATTCTTCTTTCTCGTAATTTGATTGGTTGATATTCATAAATTCAATAGCAAAACCAATGAAGAAATATATTTTCATTAGATAACTTTTTGATCAAACTAACTATGGTATGATTTAAAACAAAAACGTATTTAGGGAAAGTTTTCAAATTGGTGATTCAAGTATCTTTTCCCTTTCCTCTTGGCTGGCTGGTGTTTTCTTTATGTTTTCATTGTAAAAATGGCCAACGGCGCAAAGTTTCTTTGATTTTCTGTTTGCCACTTTGTCAGGGAGTCTTTTCCTGATCTGTGGGGATTCTCGTAGAGCTTGTAGCGACAACCAAGGTTGGATCTTAACGTACTTTATTACTGGTCTCAATGACTGGCCATTTGACTGTAGACATCTCGGACAGCATTTGAGACATATTACAGCAAAATCGTATTTGGGGATGGTATGCTGGTCTAAGCGTCATTTGCCCCAGTTCTTACGAGAACCGTTTCTTAATGGTTAAAGAGGTTATTTGAGACGTTTTCACTCACCATCGCACATTTTTGAAGTAGGGTTGAACACAAACCCACGAGAACATTTGCACTGGAAGGTCCCTGGTAAGTTCTTACACGTGCCACCCTTACACAGCTTAGGATTCTCTAGACACTCGTTGATATCTAACATAGAAAGTAGAAACTTTAATTCACAATACCATAACATTAGTGTTATCGACGCAGAACATATTGAATTTATATAGAGCGGTTTTCTATAATTGAGTGTCGAAAAGTAATTAGGTGATTGCTTTCCAATAATTTCATTGGTTAGTTACCCATAATTGAGATTACTTATCAGTCCTCGTAATTCAATCACAGGCGCCAATCGGCTCGTGTTACAATATACTCAAAATAGAACTCATAAGGGTTTGTATTGGGAGCTCATATTACGAAGTATAAAAATATAAGGGTTTGTATGGGAACGTAACGAACTCCGTTTACTAGCTAGAAATACTGTCAAATTAGATTTAAAATGACTTACCTTGCCACTGTGATGTCTTGTGTCATGTTTCTCTCCTTGTTGGGTTGATTTAAACTGATTTCAGCCGGGTAACCCGAGAATCATGACACAAGACATCACAGTGGCAAGGTAAGACATTTTTATTTAAAAACATTCAGTACTTCTGGCTAGTAAACGGAGTTCCTTACGTTCCCATACAAACCCTTATAAGTTCTATTTTGAATATTTCGTAACATGAGCTTGGGACGCCTATTATTCAATTACTTCAGTTCGTGACTGTTTCAATTACTTCAGTTCGTGACTGTTTCAATTACTTCAGTTCGTGACTGTTTCAATAGAGGTAATCGGCTAACGTTGTTGCCACCCAATTCAGATCATTGTAATCATTGTAATCATTGTAATCATAATGCAGTCATGCCTATCTGAATAGAATTAATTTTCAAAGAGTCAATTCTCAAGAGTAATGTGTTTACATCACATGATCTGAATTGGGTGGCAACAGTCGAGAGTTTGCCGATAATTACCTCTATTACTTCAGTTTTTCAACTACTTCAGTTTGTGATTGGTTCATTGGATTTGTACTTGCTTCTGTGACTGGCTCAGGTTTTGGTTTTACGACAATAAATCGAAAACCTCTCTAATACGAATTTAGTGAACACAACGTGTCCGAGCTCGGGCGATTGATTACGGGGCCCAGTTAGTGCCATTGAAATCCAATATTTGTGTTTCTTTCTGGTCGACGTTTTCGCGATTTTTGACCGATGTTTTGGTCCAGTTTTTAGCAGAGGCACGTGACAGAGTCTGTGCGTCCGATTCAGTAGTCAACATGGGAAGAATCGTCCATTCCATGTTTTGACCTAGACTAGAAGCAACATATTCAATTTCCTCGACAAAACGTTGTTACTGTTAACTCTCGATCTCAAATCTACCTAACACAAATGTTTCACCCCCTAAAACGTCAAACTAAAAGGTATTATTCTGTAAGCACTAACTAAAATGGACCAGAACTAACCCAGTTTTACCCGTGACGTCATCGCTTACCAGTACAAATTTTACCAGTCGAGTCGCTTCTAAATCCTGAGTTACATTCACACGTGAAGTCGCCGTTGGTGTTGCGACATTTGCCATTCACACACAGGGTTTTCTTCATTCCAACGTTATTCTGACACTCGTCAATGTCTGCAAAGTACACAAGGAGATGTTAAAGGGATAAACATGCAAGTTTTCTTTAAACTGAACGAAACTACAAAGATTACACCCTGAAATAGCTCATTATTCCGAGATAGCGAGCCAATCAAATTGCATGATCTATGTAGGTTCCCGGGTTGTATCTACCATATCTATGTAAAAAGGGAGCCCGAAATTTATAAGCCTTGTCTTATGTAATATCTCATGAAATTGTGGCTCAGTTGACTTGATTTGACCCGCCAAGCCATTTATAGGAAATGTTCATCTTGTCCTGACTTCTCTGATCGGTAATTTCGCAGCGAGATGAAATCTTTAACTGCGGTTGAAGTTTATATTAATTTCCATACAAAGACTAGGAAAGATGAACAAATGGGTGACCTCAGAACTAATGGGCCTTTCGCAGGAATGCAATCGCGTGGGTGTACTGGGTGGCAAACAAATTCTGACTTCATTTATTTAAAGGCACTTGTACGAGATCGGTAGTGTTATTAGCACCTCCAATCGATTGACGATCTTTCAAAACCTGCGTTTTTGGAAGTTTGTTTGTCGTCCATAAAGCCTTTCACATGGATCACGAGCTCAATAGACCTGATGCATGGACTATATCGCAACCCTGCCGTCGCAGTGCACTCTGGGATGGATATCTCAGTTTTCCATTGTTGTTGTTGGGCGGCCATCTTGGATTTAACATCTATGATGATGTCACGCTTTTGTCATCACCACCAAATCTCACTTTGGTACAACATTTCTTCTGCTTTGGTACGGTGGTGATCACAAAAGCATGACGTCATTACGCATAAAGCCCATTCATTCGGTATTGAAGTGATATATCAGCACGTCGGTGACTGTTTCCTGCAAAAGGCCTATTTAGAATGGCTAATTTAACTGTATACCTTTCCCATCACAAGCCACTCCTTGTCCTTTACAGCAAACACGTTTGTACTCGGCTGTAACCAAAACAGACCAAACGGTCAGCTCTACAAATGTTCTAGCATAAGAAATGGAGAAGCTCTTTCCGTTCGTTAGTGAGAAACAAGCATGTTGCTGCTTAATGTTTGCTTGAAAATATCTAAACAGGAAGCTAAGCTCTTCTTTGAACTATAGCCTTTGAACTATAGCCTTAGCTCTACATTAGTAGCGTTTTTAGCATTATTCTTAGCATTAGTTTTAATGTTACAAAATATTGGTCCATAATGATATTGTAATATATTATTACTGTTAATAAAACATTTGTATAGCGCATATACATAAATGCGCTCTACACTAATACAGAAGCTACGAAATAATAATATGCAAGATAATCTGAATAATAAAGTACAGAATTCTGGTATAACTTAGTGACATACCGGTTTGCGGTCAAAAAAAGGTAGTGCATGTTTGAGCTTAGATTTGAACTCATTTACAGATGAACGTTGGCGAATATTTATCATTAAGCTGTTCCATAACGTTGGCGCTGATACAAAGAAGGCTCGCTGGCCCGAAGGACTTAAGCCTGACAGTAGGGCGAACTAGGCGCAGCATAACAGCGGAGGATCGGAGTGTTCTAGCGGGTTTATGTACTATTAATCAGTTTTGTAGATAGGATGCGAGCAGCGGCGTATTCAGGAAGGCCGTATAATAGGGAGTTACAGTTGTCGAGTTTGGACGTTTGGACGCATGAATGAGTATTTCAGTGGTGTTCAAAGACAAGAATTTTCGTATTTTAGAGATTTTCCTTATTTGGTAAAACGCGGGCTTGTAGATTGAATTGACATGGCGAGTCATATTCATGGTGTCATCGAAAGCAACCCCAATGTTCCTATCACAGTTTGATGGATGAATAATTTTATTGCACCATATTCTTACTAATTTTCGCGAGTACTTAATTTCGCGAAAATTCGAGAGCTGTATTTCGCGAGTATTAATTTTCGCGATTCCAGGTAAAAAGTGAATAAAAGGGTACCTTATTGGTACTAATTTTCGCGGGCACTTAATTTCGCGAAAAAAAGGTCGGCATATTTCGCGGGTCTTTATTTTCGCGATTTGGGTGCAAAATTATTTTCTTAGGGAATTAATTTTCGCGAAAATGAAAAAAACAAACATTTTATTTCAAGAACCACACAAGATCTCCCCTAGTGCAAGGAGGATTGGAAATTCCTGTACAAGTTACAGCTGAGATGGATCTTACCGAAAGGAACAAGGCAATACTTGAAAAGTATAAACAGATTGTCGTTTCAAATTACAAAGAACCCGGGATAGATGGCAATTTCAATGACTGTACAAAAGAGGTGCTGAAAGAACTTGAAGATGACGATAGCGATACAGATGAAGAGGTTCAAAGCAACACAGATAGTGAAATTTGATTGTTAAACTGTTGTTTATCATCTGTAAGTATGCCATAGAGCTTTTACACATTATACACAATACGTAGACATGTGTTTCTTCATTAAATTGAGAAAACAAGAAATATAGGAGGGTATTAAATTTCGCGACATTAAACTTCGCGGGAATTTTTTTTCGCGTCGCTTTAAGTTCGCGATTTTTTTTAAATCGCGAAAATCGCGAAATTAAAGCGACGCGAAAATTAGTACCAATAAGGTATTTAATTTCGCGTTCGAACCCTTTTCCGAACCCTTTTCCTTTCCCTTCCGAACCCTTTTCCGAACCCTTTTCCGAACCCTTTTCCGGGCCCTTTTGAGCCGAGCTACGCAGGCTACGATTTTGCCATTGCTTTAATCTCCCAAACCCTGCGGATCCGAGAGCTCAGTTTACTGATTACTTAATACGTTTACTAGCTGATTTATTAGCTGAAGATAACAGTGAATCAGAGGAAGAGTGCTAGTCGAAAACAAGACAAGATATATTTTCAAGGACAGAAAGTGACAGTTTTAATTCAGAACAATTACCAACAAGCCCGTGACTCACAACATTTAAAATTCATGTATTTTTTTTCTTATAAAATATAGCATTAAATTTCGCGTGTTTAATTATCGCGCTCTCTTTTTCGCGAGTATTAATTTTCGCGACTTTTTCCAAAACGCGAAAATCGCGAAATTTAGTACTCGCGAAAATTAGTAAGAATAAGGTAGATTGATATATGAATTTATTAGTTTGCATTAACAGGCGAAGAGCCACCTCGTGGAATTACTGTTATTAATCCATTATTATTATTATTAAATAACATCGGCTCTTCTGCATGTTTTACGGGAAAGTTTGATGTTGAGTTACCTGTGTTGCGCGGTCAGGGTCATAGGGACTGGACACAAGGAGGAAGAAGGAACGTGCACCACAGGCAACCCAAAATCAAACATTACGTCAACACACTGAAAACCAAGCGCGTAAGTTGCGTCACCTGATCCCTTTAGAGGACATGGTGTACACGAGTCCCATCCTCGCCGCCCGCCATTCTCCATTCCACAACAGCATTCAGATACGGTCAAAACCTTGATGAGAGGGCCGCTGCACCTGCCATTTAAATACTTGGAGAAGCACCGCGCGCGTCGAGTATCTGTACAATAAATCACAAGAAATAGTTGGAGGGTTTTTCTCTTAGGGTTGCAGATATGGAAACATCATAACAATGATTCAAATTATTTCGATATTTCTCAAATCCCTATCGACTTTATTCGAATATGGCCAACCTAATTTGCATATTGCGTTGAACTTACGAAGCTTTTTTTTTTTTAACAATATTAAGACTTAACATTTGGTCTAAGAGCATAGAAGCTCATCTAGAGAGCTTATGTAAATAAATTACAATGATACAGCCGCGTTACAGGTCAGACTAATAATAATAGTTGTAGGAGTTAAGTACACAGATATAACAATTAGCAATAATAATTACAAACAAATATAATCAAAAGCGGTTCGATTGGACAATAAATGAATGGACGCATACAAATAGGTTTACATTGGTGTTGTAGTCAAGCCCTGGAACACCTTAAAGGAACCAGTAAGTCGACTTTCTTTTATCAGATGCGGACAGCCATTTAGGTCCAATTATTTGTGCAGCTTAGCTTATTTGGTGAGAAGTTCGAGAGTTTCGTTTTTAATTGCTGCAAATAGATGCTAAAGAAATCATGAAAGCGAGGCTAGTCAGGAAATATTAAGTCAGGCAATATTAACTCTGGCCATACAAAACTCTCTAAATAAAGATCTCAATATCTTAGTACCGTTCTAAACTATCGCTTTTGGAATTGACATTAATGACTCTTATTCTTTTATCAGGTCAAACTTGTTGAAACAGGTTTATTATATATAAAATACACTTACCAACACAGCGATGGCCGTCAGAACTGGGCGCGTATCCACTGTTACATACACACTGATAATCACCTTGTTCGTTGGCACAACGACCGTTCATACAAACATCCCTTATAGTTTGGCATTCATTGATATCTTGAACAAAAGAATATCATGTTAATATAATGTAAGCTTCAATCTTGGACAAAACTGTTAGGACTAAGTAAGTAAGTGACTTTATTTAAGTGTCAATAGATTTAGCTTTGCAGCTAATTGGGGACACTAGTCC
Organism: Actinernus sp. WN-2022; assembly: GCA_030867875.1. Lineage (NCBI taxonomy): Eukaryota > Metazoa > Cnidaria > Anthozoa > Actiniaria > Actinernidae > Actinernus > Actinernus sp. WN-2022. Next base: position 6,900 of record JAOWCC010001278.1, read on the forward strand.
TACGGTTTTACGTCCTTATCCGAGAAGACGTGAAGGTCTATCCGTTTACGGTATTATGTAAAGGCAGCACCTTCTACTCAGTTATTTTAAAGTGCCCCTACGATCAAATTTTGACATATCAATGTTTTTGCATATTCATAAAGTAGAGTTCATATATTATTACCAGTTCAAATTGTTTTTCGATACAACGACAGGAAGTCTTATTTTTTTAGCTCCGAATATTGAATCTACACGTCCGCCATTACTGGAAGCCGTGCCCTTTGTTCAGCTTTAAACAAAGGTTTATTCACCGGAAATGATGTCATACACTTAACGCTCGCCTGCAGAACACAACGCCTGGAGGCATATTTCTACTAAAAACGTCTTCACGTACATAAGAAGAAAGTTATATTTATCTTTGCGAGGTTGGCTACTTTTTTATGCACGCTATTTCGCGCCACGAGGTTGTCGTGTTAAGTGTATGACATCACTTCCGGTGAATAAACCTTTGTTTAAAGCTGAACAAAGGGCACGGCTTCCAGCAATGGCGGACAGGATTTTACCGGTAAACTCTCCTAAAATTTGTGGTTTAAGATGCCCATTTGGGAATATTGTTTACTATTTCGGATATTTCTAATACTGATTGACCTATAGACACTGAAAAAGTGGCAAATCGAAATGGTAAATTTTCGTCGTAGTGGCACTTTAAGACCCTGAGTGTTGGTCCGACTGGGGTTTGAACCCGCGACCTCCCGCTCGACAGACCGGAGCTTAACCACTGAGCTAACCGGGAGACGGTGAAGTCATACTTCAACAATTATTAGCATGGGTGAAATCTTTGAGAAATGAATGTGGACGAAAAATCAAACCAGAAAAATGACCACCTTGAACAAAACAAACATCATTTCGACTTATTTCAAATTGTAGATGCAGAATTGTTAAACCGCCATCTTTATCACTGCCTGTTTTCAAAATGAGAATTGTAGGAGCAGTTTTCACGAATTACTGATTTTTTATTATTTATTTATTTATTTGCCACAAGATTACTATTATAAGTAATAACATTTATAATATTCATGAATAATTCATGAGGGTACTGGCCAATCCCGTGTGCCGAACGACACCACATGATGGCCTCTGTATACCCCATACAAACTGATTAATAAAACATCAGGTTCTGTATCGATATACAGACCCCAAGATCCGTGATACAGATCCCATGGTCCGTAAAAGCTCAAGTAGTATTCTCTATCAGGTACAGAATACTAGCTAAGCTAGTGAGGGAGGTCTAAGCTCGCCATTGTAAATCCCATACACTGATTCGTTCGCTCATATCGTAAATAGTACATATAACATGAGAAATACAAGTGGAGTGGCGAGAAACCACTAGACTTATAGGATTTCGGGCTTCCTACTACTTCCTCCTATTTGTCTGTGGCACCATTTCTTAAAGTCCTTTCCGTATATCTCCTGACTTTAAGGAAATACACTATAAAATTCATAACGAACTCGATCATGAATTTTGAAAAGTTCCACCACAATAAACAGTCAATAAGTGTCTTCAACGGGAAGTTCAGTTCAGTTATGGCTAGGCCACTGACACCTTGTCACTCAGCCTGATGCTTGGAAATGAGTGTACATTTACGGCCAAATCACTTTTAGCTTATTCATTTGGCTTTTGATTTTTTTTTTTTTAAAGCAACCTCTAAAAAAAGTGGGCGGGCTAAAAATTGTCATTAAGCCTGTATGACCAAACTATAGTCTTTAACTGACTGAAAAGTAACTAGGCAAAATATTTTTTTGGCAAAAAAAATTGGGGGGGGGGGGGGGGGCTGCACTGGCAAGTGGCGCTACCCCGGGATGAAGTCTCTGCTACTCTTCTTTGGCTGATCGCACTAGAATAATTCCAAGCATCGATCGTATTGTCCGTATAGTTCAATAAGCCTACTTATTATACGACTTGGCGTTTTCGAGTGCAAATACGGGCTAAAACGAGTGCAAATATGAGACCGTATATTACACGGGTCACAAACCGGTTTGCACAGGTTTATACAGCACTTAAAAGGTTTTGCAAGCGTGCGAGCCAATCAAAATGGAGCTGTTTGAGTAACAGCCAATCAGCTTTTAGCGCGCGAAAAAAAAAATTCAGTGCGCGCCCGCCCCCGACATTTGACTTCAACAGAGGCTGAGAGGTTTCTTCTCTCGAGATTTTCTTCAAACAGAGCAGTAAGGTAAGCGAAAACAAAACTTTTTTGTTCATGTTAGCTGTCGTATAATAAACAATTTATTACACGAAGAGTTGTGTAATACGGCTGGGAATTGTTACTCGTCAATTTTATTTTTTCTCGCCTTTCAGGCTCGAAAAAATAAAATTGACTCGTAAAAATACCCAGCCGTATTACACAACTTTCCGTGTAATAACCTCTTTTTACTGTCACGTAAAGCTCTATGAATAGACCTTTGATCACAGTACCTCCTCACACTTCGCTCACACCGAGGCACCGAAATCGCACACAACTCTTGTTATCACAAGGTTTTCATCAGCAATCTCTGAAAAGGTGGCCATTTCTACTTCACTCGAGCCCCGATTGAATAGTCCACCATCCTTGTTACTGGCTAACCCAGACCCTCTCAATTAATTGCTTCGTAATCCGAATATCCAAAAAGTCAAAATTCAAAATCCAAAGTCAAAATTACAGATTACAAAACAGAATCCAAAACAAAATATAGTAAAAAATAAAGGATCCGCTTTTTAAAAAGCAATAATTCAAAAATCAAAATACAAAAATCAAAATTCGAATCGGAAATTCTAAATTTAATTCAAAACAAGAGCCCATCTGGGCTTTCACTCGGGCCACATGAGATTGAAGATGAAATACACTTTCATTTGAAATCCTCTTAGTATCAAGTCGTGCTTTAATTCGCCAGTGAGAACGTCAAAAAAACAGACTGGTCTATTAATCGCTTTTATGGCATGACTATGATAACGCAGGATTCGAACAACAGAATACTGGCAATTCAAGTGTATAAATGCAATACAATGACATATTCAGACTTTGAATTTGATTGAAAATAGATCAAAAACTCGGGGAAATGTCCGGCTAAAACTGTATGAATAAATGTGAAATGAAACATAAATTTCATAGCAAGAAAAAAAATTGTAATTCCTATAAATGAGAAAGCTCTTCTATTAAGCCGCTTCTCATATACACAGACTGTTTCACAAAAAAACATTTGCGCTTATCGACACAAGAATTCAGTTGACCTTTCAAATAATTTATTCTGAGGTACGCATACTCTAAATCACAGATGTTAAATAAAGCGATAATTAGAAGAAAAAGTACATTAACAGACAAACTGAGAGGAAATTTATTCAAATCAAAAAGAGTTTACTTACAGTACTTATGTAACTGAACTTTCGTTTTGGATCTTTTGGTAGTTTCATCTTCAATCTCATGTGGCCCGAGTGAAAGCCCAGATGGGCTCTTGTTCTGTCGTAAAACATGCCTTAGCTGTACAAGACCGCCCACGATGGAATAGATTTCTGACAATGACTCATTGAAAGTGATATCTCTCCTTGTCTCGCCTTGTCTGAGAGCTTTGAACTTTCTTATCTGAGCGCGCCTGACGAGATCTAACCTTTGATGATAATTCGATACCCGTTGATATCCAAACGTGTTTGGATATTGTATTTCGCTTACGTTTCTAAATGTACATTGGATCTGTCCAAACAGCGCTGATCGAATGTATTACGGCTCCTGGTTGTTCATGTATTTTTATGGTCAACAAGAGGCTGTACCAGCCTTTACTCGGGCCATATGGAATTTCAACAAGGAATAGTTGGTATTCTTTGCAGGTTTGATTAAAAAAGTATTTTACACTTACAATTGTTTTAGCCTTTGGGAGAATAAAAAATTACATATATAAATTATTTTTAAGAAGAATTGTGATTCTGTCTCCAGAGAAGCCATGTAATTTAAAATATTATATTAGTTATGTAAAACTAATCCTATGTTAGAGTGCCTGGGATGATGCCATGTTTATAACAGTAGCTACATATGTTTGAGACAATATACATGTACATTGTAGCAACACAAGACCAGTTATAATATAGTGAACACGAATGGTTAATTCTGACCTGCTCTGCTGAGACTTACAACTCTTTATCAAACAAGTTTGATTTCACATGGTTTTCAGGGAAGAATAGGCGAATCCTTGCTGACGTCATTGTTTACATTTTTGCCTCATTAGCATCAATTAAACTTCAAGCTACAAACAAACAGAGTACATCAGTTGAAAGAGAATTTTAAACTTAGTAATCACCGAAAATGTAAGATTGATATGTTAAATATTTACAGAGAAATTGACTTTTAAAAACTGTAAAATGGGCTGGGGGGCAAAAGTTGCTGTCAGCCATACATTCTTTGTACATTTTGCTATTTTAAAATACTTTTCCTCAAAATAAATTTATTTTATCATTCTAAAATTTTCGGTGATTATCAAGTGTGTCAATCTCTTTCGATTTATCGACTCTGTTTGTTTATCGACTCTGTTTGTACGTTGCTTGAAGTTTGATGTATGCTAATAATGAAAAAAACGTAAACGAGGATTTGCCTATACATTAGAGGCCAAGTAAAACCTCAACAACAAGTCAGACTTTAAAATAACACATGCAATGTTCCTTTGAACTTCCTTCCAGTGATTTAGCATTCAGTTTTGCACTGTATCAGTAGCTTTGCATATTTACTGGCAGCTACTACACCAGGGATCAACCCCCATGTACCCTGGGGATTTGCACAAATACCCAATCAAACTCGTTGTATCATATCCCCTGGTATGGGGCACAGCAATTAGTAAAAATTCATACAAGGTTCCTGATCTATGAACCAAAGTAAGCTTTTCCCCCTCACCGATGGGCAACAAACAATTAATTCTGACAGGTTCCCATGGATCCACCCCAGGGGGAAGCTGCTAATACATGCATTATTTACCCATCCATTTAGTACAACAACATAATAATTTAAGGCAGCAGTCATGATTATGTATGTAATCTACTAGATTTAGCCTGTATATTAATATATAAAATGTACATGGCAACAAGGGAACTAGTACTACTACTACTAACAGAGGAGAATGTCAATGTATTTAGCATAATGGTATTGCTAATTGGGGACAAACTCATTTACTCTATGTATACAACTATATCCACTACACTTGAGGGTGATCACTACCAGAGATTTGGTTGCATTCTCAGTGTCGGCCTACAATTTAACATTCTGATCCAAGAAGACATGAAGGTCTAACCATTTGCAGATGTCAGAGCAAAGGCAGTACCAGTTCTCCCACTTATTTGAAGGTCCCACCAGGATTTGAACCCACTACCTCCTGCACAACAGACTGACACTTAACCACTGAGCTTACTGGAATGCAGTTAAAGCAAACTGGAGGCTACCATCTTTCTGTTATAGGCCCAAACTTAGTTCAGATAAAATTAATCCAATTGTAATGAAATTATAAATACATATAGATGATGTAACTTTGAAATTTAGAATAAATTATTAGTTCTCAAATAAATTATAGACTGCATGAGTCCATTTCAGAAATAAACATGCGATTTCCACTCGGTTTTTGGATTATTGGAGTCATCTGTCTTCACACCAAATAATTAATTGTAGTTGTAGATCTTCCCGCTTGTTTAGAAGTGGATCCGTATTCCTATTTTACCGAAAGAACTGATAAATTGGGCCAATTTCTGGAGCCCATTTTCTAGTCTATTAGAAGCCATTTAAACTTTAAGAGGAAACAAGATCTAGCTTGTATAGATATATAATGGTACCAAGAAAGGGGAAGGGAAAGAAAGAGTGCCACTAACATGTAAGTATACTCTCAGTTCTGGACCAAATTTAGTTTATTTTATAAACTTCATCTTGCAATAATGATAAATACACTACTCTATACATAATATCATATCTATGAAGTATGTCAGTTTAAAAAAAAAACATGAAATACACTGGGAGTAATTGCAAAATACCCCCTCCTCATTTCTCAACTTTTTCATACAAACCTTCTAAAAACCTAACCCTGAAATAATAAAAAACCTAACCATTTAGACCCAAAATCATTCATAGAACGAGTCTAAATACACTGACCTGAACTAAAGTGGAGAATGTGGGGGTATTCTGCAACTAAGCCGGAACAGGTTTTTACCAGTGTCAATAACACGCCACAGCCCACAGATACATGTACATGTAAATATGCGATTTCCACATCACTCATCAGAGTCATTTATAGTTCGTTTGAAAAAATCTTCATTTCGGATTACTTATTCAGTTTATATTCACTCACTGCATTCTAGATTTTCGTTCCCGAAGTTATAAACATTTAAATACATGTGCATATAATATTTTAAAAGGCCCCTGTCAGTCAGAGAACTGAGAAATCGGGTCATTTCTACTATAGTCTATACTTTCGAGAGGTTAATAACAATAAATAACAACACAACGACAGTCAATTGGTATAAAGGTTATCATGTTCAGATTAGCGGCTACTTACATTTACAAGCTGTTGTCTTTATATATAGTCAGTGTTGATCGCATGCAGAGCACTGTCACGTCTCACGAGTGTGTCTTAAAGCATGTCGCATAATATGTGATAAATTCCCGTCCAAAGCCCGTGAAACACCTCTCAGCTTTAGAAAAGACAAAAATCTTGGTATTGCACTTGAAGGAACCTTTGGTTTACACAAAAAAACAGCTGATATTAAAGGTTTTGCCAAGTCAAAACTCTCACTCGCCGCCATCTTGAAAAACCTGGAAATGTTATCCACTGTTCACGTGGACACGATTTCCAGCATTGCGCCAGCACTGTTCACTGGGACAACATTGCGCCAGCACTGTTCACAGTACTGGCGCAATCTGATTGGTCGACGGCGCAAAATCTCGACACAAATAAAAAATAAAATAAAAAAATAAACACTTGCGATTTCTGACTCGCGCCAGCCGAAGGCCTGGCCCGAGTAACAAGAGCGCCAGTTGCAATATCCTGAGCCTGTTGGAAGGCTTTCGCCCTCGCGGGTCGACCATTTTGATTTACTGTATTAAATTCTGTAAATACATTAACTTTGCGATTGTTGCGTGACCAGCACAGTGCAATCTGATTGGTGTGAATTTGACCTTTAACGCATGCGCAGATCGCGTGCTACACTGAATAAAAAAAAAAAAAAAACGACTTGCATTTTAAGACTCGGCGCTGCCACAGGCAGCCCGAGTAATTACGAAATAGAATCCAAAACATTGTTTACTGGTTACACTTTTTTTAAACAAAAAAAATCAAAAACCAAACGAAGATAAAAATGATTTGGCGTAAAGGTGGTCATTGGCAGTAGTAGTAGTAGTGAGGATGTCACCCTTAACCAAGAGAGTAATTTAAGGCGTGGCCCTCAAATATGTTAACAGTATAGTTTACATAAGTTTGCATAAAAATACAAATTTACAAAATTACAAAATATCAAGTAAATCAATAAATATAGAGATACGACGACGGCTAAAAGGCTTAGCGAGAGATACATCTACAGCTCATAAAGAGCTGTGATTTGCAAACATTACACTGTCTTTCTAGTGCTTAATCTTACATAGTTCATAAAAAAAAAAAATCTGAAAGTTTGGTACCCTGGATGCCAGAGGTTCTAAGAGGTTTGCGAAGCGCCGCCAGCGAGGAGCGAAGCGACGAGAGAGAGAGAGAACCTCTGGTCAAATCCGTTGGTAATCTCACTTCCATTCACCGATATCACACGGCGGCCATCTTGTTTTTACGTCACGTTTTTTTTACACGGGAACGAGGCCACACGTGTAACTATCCTGGAATTCGTTTCCACCAGTTTCCTACAGAAAAAGTAATTAAAAAGCAATGGATTCTAAAAGTTCGAAGAGATGTCGGGAAATATTTCAAGGTAAATCTCGTATTTTGCTTCTTAGAATCTTTGGAAGTCAGACATTTTCTCACCTTAAATATAAATACGCCGTTTCAGATTTGAAGCAGCACCAAGGTTTGCTCGCATCATTTTCGCCCTCAGACCTCAATAAAACGGTTGCAGGAAAGACAGTATTATCAAAATATGCAGTGCCAAGTATTTCCGCCTGGACCACGTCTCATAAGCAGAGAAAACTACTTACAAGGATCACTACTCATTGTAAACAATGAGCTAGACATAGTAATTGCAACCTATAGCTATATATAATATGACAAATATTTGAATTTGTGACTCAGTTCGTTGAATTTTCTTTGATTTTAATATCAGAAACTGTCGACGAGGTTGAACCACTCATTGTAAACAATAATGAGCCAGTCATAGTTACATCTAATTGAAATAATCAGTGTAATAAAAATATAATTTGGCAAATCTTTGGGCAATTATTCTTTCACGCATGCACCGTTGGCAATAACCAATTGCTGGTTTGCACGTAACGTCATAGCCGCCATGTTGGTGTACCTTTAACAATAGATTCTTCGTTAGCTTCTTTTGTTAGGTACACCTGACCAACATGGCCGCCATGCCCTTTGTCATTTGAATCTCTGGGGATTGAGTGCAAACCAGCAATACTTCACAATTCAAAGGATTACGATGAGACATATGCTTATTTAGTTATAAACTTAAACATCAACAAATCGCTTAGAACAGTTGAAAACACGTTCCTTCAATGTAATGAATATAAGATTCATGAAAACAATAATAGATAGGTAGGTAATCTATCTGCGGCAAAATTTTCAATAAGGCTGCCAGTAATAGGAGGTAATTCGTTGATATTCTTGTGATAGAATTCCTTCGCTTTCGCCGCCGCCATGTTCAAAAACTCACATCTGCCACGTGTGGCCTCGTTCCCGTGTAAAAAACCGTGACGTCAAAACAAGATGGCCGCCGTGTGATATCGGTGAATGCGTTTAGTTTGAAATCGAGGCGAGTCAAACCGGTTTTGCGGCCTATAAACCGTCAAACAGTGACGACCAATGTTTTGATTTACACACGAACAATTGCATGTGGCGCTGTGAAGCATGAAATGACAACTGTATGTGGTTCTTTATATGGCTACTCTGGACAGTGAAGAAAGTGCCTCGTGCAAGAATTTGCTGTCGTGCTGTAGACCGTTTTTGGTCGTTAACGGTAACACTGAACAAACTTCACGGGGACGACTTGAAATATCGGCGACTTGCCGCATCCTGTCGGAAGCACAGCGAAGACGTCTTTACGTTTTATAAACTCGTACAGTGCCTCCTCTTGTTTTGTCTTCAATTATTTTATTTAGTAATCTCCGGAAACTTTGAAGCCAACGTAAACTTCACAGCGTCCCCAAAAATACTCAAAAACTCTTGATTTTCACTTTGTGCATCTCCTTCGCCAGTCGCGGTTGGAAGTAAAACTACATACAGTTGTCGTAAAACCGGTTTGAAGTGGTAGGCCAATGACAATTGCTGTTGTATCAAGCACTCACGGTCGCGCTTGGTAATGAGTAGATAAGCCAATCGGAGATGAGGTTCAAATTATGAATCTAGCTTCTGCATGGAAGTGAGATTCTCAACGGATTTGACCAGAGGCCATTCTTTCTTCTCTCTCTCTTCCCCTTCTTCTCTATTTTACTTCTTCGGGCCTTCTTCGGGCCTTCTTCGGGCCTTTCTTACATCTTCGGGCCTTCTTCGGGCCTTTCTTACTTCTTCGGGCCTCTGGAACCCAGGGTAAAAGTTTGGCTGCTTACATTAGAAACAACATTTTTAATATCGGCCGGAAGAGAATTGAACAGACTAACTGCACTAAAACAAAACCTTTTTTGTCCACTATTAGTACGTGCTCTTGGAAGGAGCAAAATTTGCCTCTGAAGATCTTGTATTTCGCACATTAGTTCGAACAAATCAACGTTTTAGGTTTTCAGGTGCTTGATCATTGATGCTTTTAATATTCTAACCGATATATACGTTTATTTGATCTATTTTCTTATATTGTATCGCATGAATTGTAGTTGTACACTTTTAGGCAGTCATCAATGAACAACTATCTTCCCTCTATTTAGGAATATTTGGCTTGTTTAATTTTAAACTTTGGTATTCTTACAGAGAGGACTGCATGATATGCTGGCTTATTTTCATCATTGCTCTGCATTTCGAGTTCCTAAGGCATGAGAAGAGAACTGGCCTGCGAATACAGTCGTCTCGTATCGGGTGCCACAATCAAAACGCGCCCCCGAGAGAGATGTCTGCGATTCGAGGACAAAAATGCCATACTGATGACGTAGCACGGCCAGGATCAGGTCGCGTTATTTGATTGGCTAGTATGCCTAATTATTATATATGAGCCAATCAAATGACGCGACCAGATCCTGGCCACGCTACGTCATCAGTATGGAATGTTTGGCCTCGAATCGCAGTGTCTCTCTCGGGGGACGCGTTTTGATTGTGGTTCCCGATGCGAGACGGCTGTATTCGCAGGCTACAAGAGTAGGAGCTGAACCATTTCATACCGGAACTTCTTGTTGAACCCGTTTTGCATCAACACTTCCCTTTCATGACGCGTTTCGTTAGCGCTGACAACTGATTATTGGTTTTGTAGAACAGTTATTAACTTATTACAATGATCTTTTCAACAACTTCATAGGCTCATACTTACGATAATCACTCGTAATTTGACTGGCTTACCTGCACATCTATTCTCCTCAGCCGTGGCCGCGAATCCACTGTGGCAGACACAGCGATAGCTGCCAGCGACGTTCTCACACACACCGTTACGGCACATCAAACCAGGTTTGTTACATTCGTTTATGTCTGATTGACAAAACAGCAAATGGTATCATATATAACAAATAAGACATTACGGGCATTTGAGAACAGGAGAGAAATGTTGAAAGCACAAGCCGAAGGCGCGTGCTTTTAACATTCTAACCGCTACGTTTATTTGATCTATTTTCTTATATTGTATCGCATGAACTTAGTTGTACACTTTTAGGATAGGTATATACTGGTTAACTCTGTGCTATTTTAAACCACTGCGGACAATGTTCCTTCCTCTAAAGTGTTTCGTATTTGTAATGTTCTCTTTTTCACACACATGTAGTCATCTTTTCAAAATGTCACTCAGTGTAACTTAACGAAATATGCAAATAAAGCTACAGTTTAAAGTGCGAATCTATCAACTTACCAACACAGTTTCGTCGATCGTTACTCAGTTCGTATCCTTTGTTGCAAATGCAGCGGAAAGCTCCTCCAATATTCTGACAGCGACCATTCCGACAAACGTCCTCATTGAGGCACTCGTTCGTATCTGAAACAACAACAAAAAGAAAGAAAGTATTGAAGCCATATAGATGATAATGATAATTGATGATAGTTGGATATATTTTATTTTCTCATTGCCAATGGTTAAACCGATTTAAGAAAAAAAAGAAGTAAAGTTAAGAAATATATGTCATTGTCATTCGTCTGTCCTCTTATAAATGCACAGATGACGTCACAGCGTGAGGAGAACAAAGAACTGCGAAGCGACACGTAGCCAAGTGGCGCGACTATTGTTCTTTTCACGTTGTCACGTCATCTATGCATCTATAAGAGAACAGACCCACGGCAAAACGACATATATTTATTTTATACAATAATTAGGGAAAAACGATGAAACGAAATGAATTCATGCAAAACGTGACGTCATCTGTACTCTAATAACACATGGCTATCGACCAATCAGAGCACGCTGTGCACTCTTTATTGTATAAACATGACGTCATCTGTACATCTGGGCCGGGTTGTTCAAAGCCCGATTAGTGCTAATCCAGGGATAATTTCCATGACAACCAATAGGTTCTGTGCAGAGTTAATCCACGATTAACACTAATCGGGCTTTGAACAACCCGGCCATGTACTCTAATAACACATCTGTTCATCTGTATGGCTATCGACCAATCAGAGCCTGCGCTTCGCACCATTTATTGTATGGAGGGACTGGCCTTGAAAACAATCTAGGAATACATAACATACAGTGCAAAATTCGCGCTCTTATTGGTCGATAGCCATGAACAGGATGACGTCACATGTTGCACTAAATCATGTCGTATCCTCTTCAGTTTTCACTAATTATTGTACAAAAGTAATAAATGTCATTTAGCTGTTCTCTTACAGGGAAATGTAAATCACTAAATTAGTTCATTTCCTTACATAATTCAAAAAGTTCATGTGTTTGATAACCCAACAGCATAGATTTGGTGTCGAAATGACCACGGAATAGATCGAAAAACTGAAACTGAAAGTACGAACACGCTGCTTGGATTTGTGACGTCGCAAGTGGAACACACTGAAGCGGAAGTTCCTTAGATGTAGTACCTCACAACAATGCACTACATGGTACATTGTATGTAAACTCTTGTTCTCTTTGCCTGAAGTCTTCGCTATGAAGAAGAATCGCTGTCATGCCTGCCAGGCGCCATTTCGTGACCATTGTTCAACTTGTGGCGTAACAGCAAGATCAGAGATTTTACCGGAAGTGAGCATTCTTACACCAAAAATCACGGATTTTTACCGTCTATCATTCGACTTCCACAAAATAGCCCTCAAATTCGTTTTCTACGAGTGATTCTGCATTAGGTTCTAATTGGTAGTATTTGAGTCGTTTGCATGCCCTTAATTTAAAGGCGGACGGACAACGTTGAAACGTGACGAGTGCAATATAATAGCCATGTGTTCGTATTGCACTCCTTAGTTCTCGAAACATTCAGTGACGTCATGGGCCCGGTTCCTGAAAGCCCGATTAGCGCTAATCCTGGATTAACACTCAACAATCACATATTAGCGCTAATCGGGCTTTCAGGAACCGGGCCATGATCTGTGCACGCTATAAGAAGACAGACGAATGGCAAAACGTAATGCTCTTGTCAAATAGATACGTACCATCACATCTCGACCTATTCAGGCTGAGTGTAAAGCCTCGTTTACAGATGCAGGTAAAGCTTCCGATGTTGTTGACACAGTTGCCATTGAAACACACTGATTCCTCCGTACACTCATTGATATCTGAGAAATATACAAACTTGTTAGTCACCAAGCTTTATTTGAAGTAATATGTAAAACACGAGGAGTTGTTTGAGAAGCGATTTCTAAATACAGTGAGACAGGGTTGAAATCCGAGGCAAAGCCATGGTTTTTCAACCCCATCTCGCTGTATTTAGAAACTCACTTCTAAATCAACCTCCGAGTGTTTTACATGGCTTCACAAACTCCACTTTAATGGTAAAATTAGCGATCTAAAAGTCTTGAAATGCGAGCTGTATTTGGAAACGACTTCTAAATACTCGTCATGGTCATGATTTCAATCCACGGTATATACTTCATGGTAGTGTTTCGTTCCATATAGTCTCCCTGCATAATCATTTTCTCTACTGTTTTACAGTATTATGCAGGGACACTATATGGAACGAAACACTACCATGAAGTATATACCCAGAAAAAGATGGCGGCTGTACATTTGACCAGTTTCAGTTTCATTTCAGTTTCAGTTTCATTTATTTGCCACAAATATAAATAGTACGTAATCTTACAAAGATTAAAATAAGTGGCGGGGTAGCCCAAGAGAAACCATAAAGGCTTGTGAGGTTCTGGGCCACCTCGTTACAATTAATATTGGTTAATAAATTGATTGAGGCGGCAAGAGCAACACGCTAACAAAACTAAACAAATACATTAAAATGCAAACATGAAAGACAATACAATTTTATATTTAATTAATTGCGGGAGAAAAGATAGTTCTTAAGATTGAATTGGAAAGAAGAAAAGGACATTGCGTTACGTATATTTGAACTCAAAGTATTGTAAAATTTAGGACCTTGGAAACTAACAGAGAATTGTCTTATATTTGTTCTACACAAAGGAACATGAAATAAATGAGAACTTCGGGTATTGTAACTGTGAATTTGATCATTCCTCAACAATAAGTTATCGAAACCTCGAGGAAGTAAATTGTTTTGATACGAATACATAAATTTTCCCAAATTGAGTAAATAAATATCTTCAAATCTCAAAATCCTTTGTTGTTTGGATATTGGGTCAGTATGGGCGTCAAAGGCTACCTTATCTATAATTCTAATTGCACGTTTTTGGAGCAAAATAATACGATGTAAGTTAGATGGATACGTTGAGCCCCAAACAGTAACGCAATAATGGAGGTACGGGTACACTAGGGAAAAGTATAGTGTTCGTAGGGCCGGCTTAGAAAGGCAAAAACTTGATTTATATATTATTCCTACTGATCTGGATATTTTGCTTGCAACTTGAGAAATATGAGGTTTCCAGGACATGTGTTCGTCTAAAACCACCCCAAGAAATACCACCTCACTGACACGATCAATGCTATGATTATTAATCTCAATCGTTAAGTCAATTGTTTGCCTTTTTTGCCGTGGTTTAAAAATCATATAATTAGACTTTTTAATATTAATCGATAGTTTGTTAACATCACAATCCCTTGCGAGCCTAACACGGTCAAAATAACACGTAGAAATCCTCTATTCTCTTCAATGACAGTGTACTGGCAACAGCATTTGTACTCGCTTGTTTTTAAGATTTAAAACCTCTCTACCGCGATTTTAGAACGGATTTAAAGTTTTTCGCGCGCAAAGGATTGTGGGTACAAGTACGAGCCGCCATCTTTTTCGGTACGATGGCTTGCGTTCACCTGATGAAACATTTATGCGTTTGAGAGGAAAAAAACAAATATTACATTATTACATCTGCGATGTTATCAGTTTTTACATCGCGCGTAAATTCGCTGCGCTCACTCGTGTATTACGACATTCGAACAATATAGGCACCCAATGGGTAACTCGTGGATTTTGAAAGCAAGCAGATGTGTATCGAACATGAGCTAAATTGTGCACCGAATGTAATTTTCTCAGAATTGTGTTACGACAGCATGCGTTGTGGAAACAATTTAGTTGGATTGACTCAAAATAACGCTGCTCAAACACTTCAATAGCAATCACAATGGACTCGAAGAGTCGTTTCTTTTAAGTGACAAACGGCATCGACACCATCGAGTGCAGTTTAGCTAGTCCCGGAGCTTGTCCGTAGCATCATAATTATGCGTTACTTGTTTTACTCTATGGAATGACATACTGACCTCTATTGCCGGGTCGCGAAATGGTAATTGCCACCCACATGAGTTTGACGTAAGCGGCGCCGGTAGGCATTTATAAAAGCGGAGGAGGAAATCGAGTTGCATCTTGCCTATTTTAGATCCAATGCCGTAATTCTTGACATAATGTACATTTCATGTAATTTCTGACGTTTGAGCGACGCAGGAGCAATATAGTAAGAAATTGATATTCTGCCGACACGATAAAGAGGTTTGGACACGAGACTATAGCATTATGGGTAATGCTTCTAGCATATATAATGCTTCGGGCGGGAAAGTATTCATTCTAGGCCAGTCAGCTCCATTTTGGTTCATTTACTAGGTTTTATTAATTTAACGGCTGCTTTGCGTAAACGTAGTGAGTAGTCAGTTATCTAGCCTTCGGAGAAGTCGGGTTGCTGCATTAGGTCGATGTATATGTTTCCGCGCATTTCCTTTTTTGGCCACAACCCCAGGGTGTTGTTTTTCGTGGTTTTAGCATTATTTTCGTATCTGGCAGTTTGCCATTAGTTAAGAATACAATTTCTATTAATTAGTTAATTGTATTAGGTTAATTACCGAGTTGTCTGGCGACTATTCCACAATAAACTATCATTATGAAGTCTCTTGTTTGTGCAGTCAGAATCCTGATTTGCAAATATCGGATATCGCTTGCTACAACAATAAAATGGTTCCCAGGATCTGTGTCAGGCGCAACCGAGTTATCCGGTTCATGTTTATTAATTTCGTCTCCCGATGAAACACCGCTGGGAACTCGAGCATGACGTAAACTTGTTCTCCGACCGTATTTCGGAAGACCGAATTGAGACCGAACTTAGAAACCTCGTTCCGAGGCACTTTTTATTGTTTATGCGTTATCGATGCATTGACAGATCTCCACCACCCCAATAAATATTTTCTTCGCACAAGCGCATCCACGAGTAAAACCGTATCTACGCACGGCCATGTAAGATACGCTATGTATTTATGATGTAAACTGCCCGTGTTTCAGTAGGTTCAAGTTTAAGTCCCAAAATGCTTTCAAAATGGCTATAATAACATAGTGATTTTCCTGCTTACTACCATTATGTTTGTGCTAGAAGCACTCTATTGGATGACTGATCAACAGTACCTCGGCCGTCACCTACCTATGCACCTCTTTCCACTGGTGGCAGTCCTGTACCCGCTATTACATTGACATCGATATGAACCCACGGTGTTAATGCAGCGGCCATTCCTGCAAAGCGTCGAGTCCTTGCTACACTCGTTTTTGTCTGTGGACAGACACGTGAGAGAATCAACTCTACAGCGACAACACATGTAAGTTAGAGAAGAGAAAGAAACAATACCGTAAAATAGATTATCTATTACAAAACTCTTGCGAATCAAGTAAAACGATTGTTTGCTTCCTTACGTTGCATTGAGAGTAATAGACTTCATCCATTAGACTAAGTGTTTGTTGTATGGGTTACAGGGACACCGTCGATTGAATTGAATATTCAAATTAATTTGTCAAGAAGCAGAAAATGACCGTAGTGAACTTTTAGGTACCGATAGAATTTCCTGACGTCCTCAATGATAAAGGAGGGAACATAACATATTGGATTACAAAATGTTCTTCAAGCAACTTGATTTGAGTTAAAGCGAACTGAAATAACGTTTCTCTTGATGTCTCTCCAAAGAAGTAGTTGCCATAAAATTATAAAATAAACCGGCAACTTTATTTTTGTGTCTAGTCTTCAAGCTGACACTCAGTAGAAATGATCTACTAATCGGGGACACAGATTTCTCGGTGGAATTGGAATTGAGGAGCTAAGGAGAAAAAAACGGAGAATCCGGAGAACAACCTTCGGAGCACACACTCAAATCATACACTCAAATCGATGTTATTTTTCATCAAAACATACATGCACTGCTCTTCATTATTAACATTTATTATTAAGGGACAGTGTTAAGACTAAAATGATAAACGTTTTCATGACGAAAGACATTAATAACTACTCAGATTAATAGTGTATTCTTTCCAGGTATACTGGAGAAAATCTGAGACAATTTTGATGAATGATGTCAAAGATTTGAGTGGATGAAAAATACTGCATTTAAGAGAAATTTAGAGCAACTTGAAGTCGTTTTCATGACGAAAGACAATAACAACTACCGGTACTCAGATTAATAGTGTGTACTTTCCAGGTATACTTGAGAAAATCTGAGACAATTTTGATGAACGATGGCAAAGATTTGAGTATTTCATGGTTTTTGTAGATCAGGACCATCGAAATGCAGGAAATCAAATTTAGCGCCATTTCTTTAACAGCCAATCAGAATTGAAGAATTTTGAATGCATAATTAGTCTGCAGACGAGTCTGCCACTCAAAACTTTTCTCACCCGAGGAATGTTGCAGTCTATTGTCGGGTAAGTTACTTTGTTTTCGTAATCAATCTTCCTGTAAATTTGTTATTTATAGGATATGTTATTTCATGGGTTTCTATGGAATACCGACACATAGTTCACTCGAAATTTCTATTATTTTGGTATACAACTTGTCTAAAGGCTTATTGTATACTAAATAATATAAAATCATTGTGAAATATTCGACCGTATTCCATAGAAAACCATGAAATAACCAGTAATTATAGTCGAACCGCAGGATACAGTTGCCCGTTACGTAACGCCTGACAGAAATTAAGATAATGTGATCGATAAATTAATAATACTGATGTAAAAACTAATTACACATATAGGCAATATTAAATATATAGATCAATATAGAAATCCTAGCTAGGTAAGACCATATAATTACTAGAAATGTCAGCGATAATAAGAAATACGACATGATACTAATATTAGAATTTATTTACATTTACTTTAGTTAAGTTGACAAGATGTGTTGATTAAGCGAGACAATGAATATACTGACAACAAGACCTAAGTTTACTTTAGCCAGTTTACTTAAGTCCAGTGTTATTAATGTTTTTAAAACTTAGAGGCAACTGGTTCCATAAATGAGTTAATCTTTAGGAAAACCACAGGTACCCCAGGCTCATTATGCGTAAAACGGTTATTTCCCGGATATTTGAAATTACAGTAAATGTATGGAGTTTTAGTCGAATGCCCGTTTGCTCTAAAATAAAATTCAATAAATCGTCAAAATATTCTTACCTGTCTCTTGTGTGTTCCTTTAAGTTTCTGTGAAGTTTCAAGCCATTCCGTTCTATTTTGAGGGAGTTACAGGAATTTTCCTTCCCTTAGTATAATTATTGGGAAGGTAGCAAACTCTACGCCAATCAGCCGCCGATCAGCTGCAGAAAATCGCCTCGAATTCCCACAAAAATCCCGCACATCGCCAAAATTCCTTCAAATAACGGTTGCCCAAACACAGGTCCTTCACCACACTCAGCTTCACTTTCACTGCTTTACTCTAACCGGAGAAAAATGCCACGTAGTTTGCAGTTTTCGAGTTTCGCGGATGTTCTTGTCCATCTGACCTGCAAATGAGGCGACAAACAGTAGACCGTCCCCTACCATGTCAATTTGACACTCCGTTGTGCCATTGTTTCATCTACCAATCGGAATCGATGTAAAAACGGCTTGTTACCCAAAGTTCACGGGCTCAGACCTCATACATATATATACCTTATTTTGAAAGCAATATTACAACAAAGGGTTCTATGGTAAAGTGATTTACGTCTTGCGCTTTTGATCCAACGACCGGAGGTCGAGTCTACACCAGACACTAATTTTTTTTTAATATTTTTTTTATCCTTTCTCAGTTTTATTCTTATTCTTTTCCTCTATTTTAAGCTATTAGACCCGCCTTCTACAATAAAATAAATAAAACATTGTTGTGTATTGGCTCTCAACCGGCAACCCAGCACGGACCTCGATTTTATAGTAGCGTAGAAGGCGGCTCTAATAGCTTAAAATAGAGGAAAAGAATAAGAATAAAACTAAGAAAGGAGAAAAAGAAATAATAAAAATATACTAATTATACTAAGGGAAGGAACATTTCTGTAACTCCCTCAAAATTGAACGGAATGGCTTGAAACTTCACAGAACACACAAGAGACAGGTAAGAATATTTTGACGATTTATTGAATTTTATTTTAGAGCGAACGGGCATTCGAACTAAAACTCCATACATTTACTGTAATTTCAAATATCCGGAAAATAACCGTTTTACGCATAATGAGCCTGGGGTACCTGTGGGAAAACGAGCTATGATAGTGACTACTGTTGTATGGTGGTTGTACAAAATGTATATGGCATTACACCGTGGTGCGAAGATATGAAGTGTCGAAAACATTTCACGAGTGAGCGCAGCGAACGAGTGAAATGTTTTCGACTCTCGAGGATTCATACCACCATGTAATTTTCTTTTTATTATATGGACAATTAAACTGCTCTAAGATTAAGAAATCTTGTCTATTCATTTTACTTACTGTTTTAGTCTTTATACAAACTGCTTCGTGTCTCGTGATCTTTCTAAGCTGTTCAGACTTCAGTGTTCTGGAGAGTTTCATCGAGTTTTTGTCTCTTCGTTGCAGTCGAGAAAATCTTAGAGAGTTTTAGATCGTATTTGGCTTTTTGTGCTCGGAGTCTCTAACCGATACTAGACTGATATTGGTAGCCTGATTTTCAGACGGTCGAGGTCGTCCGCTCACTTCCTCCCACCTACCCAGGTTTCGACCCAGGCTTTTACTTACGCGGTCATGGGTCAGGAAAGGTCACATTTACACGATTTCAAACAAGCGTAGAACATAAAGTATTCACTTTAAACCAAATCTTTCTTCACAGAAGTACTCGAAACTTTTCGGAGGTTCATAAGCTATCAAAATTGCAAAAGGGTGATAGGCACTTTAAATCTCGCTCAAAACATTATCCGGTATCTTAAAACTAATGCAAACTACAGAATAATAAATAAGCTACACATTTAGCTGATTCATTTTACAGCCAGATAACTTTATTGTCCGAATTTTAGGCTGCGAATGAACAATTTTGGGATAAAAACAAACTGAGACAACGATAAATTTACTACCACTCTCGCGCGGCAAAGAAACTACAGGTAACCCACACGCATCAAAACTAACGTTTCGATCCAATCTTCCAATATTCTAGTACCGGTTAGGGACTCCCTGTGTTGTCATGCAGCTCATTTAAGCTGTTTACATCTTCCTCTGTGATTTTCACGAACCTGCCGCCATAGTCGGCGAACGTGACGTCATCGATATTTTCACAAGTGAGCATGAGGCCATGAGTATATGGAAAATACACCACTCAATACCGGGATGTAGTTTGGTATGAGTTCTATGAGTGGTTTATTTCTCAGTAAACACTATTGTCCATATAATAAAATATATTATATACTTGACGAACTGAACCTCTCGTAAACATGTTACTTACCTACACACTTATTGTCACGCTTAACAGCCAGAACGTACCCATCATTACACACACATGTGTAGCCGTTGGTCGTGTCATTGCATCTTCCATTAGGACACAAGTCGGGGTTCATAAGACATTCGTTAATTACTAGAAATGTACAACAATATGACACACAAATGTTTTTTTTTTAGTAACGTGGTATTATTTTCGAACTGAAGTAAGCTATCTCAAGTTTGCAAGTTCTAGCGAGAATGCTATAAGGCATACTATTAAAGATAGATACTATTAAAGGTGGTCGTGGGTAGGTTTTGATATAGAGCGGTTTTCGATTGAGTGTAGTAAAACCAAAACCAAAGTAATTACAGAGGCCAATCACGGAGCACGTGAAAACGCTATGAGCCAATCAAGAACAGAAGTAATAGACCAGTTCGCGGTTAATTCCAGCATTTTGAAAGGGTGCAAACATGGCGCGAAATACAGTGTTTGTATGGGAATCCGATGCCAAATAATTTCCGTAAAATCAAATTTCTGAAATATTCTGTTTGTCTGTTAACTGAATTTTTCCGCGGACTTTGACTCGCTGTTACAGACAAATGTATGAAAAACTGAAAACACGATTGCACGCTTCCCAGCACAGCTACATCCCTCAAATTTTGATCAGTTAATCGTTTACCTGGTATCTTAAGTTTGCAGACGATAAATATTTCAGAAATTTGATTTTACGGAATCGCAATTATTAGGCATCGGATTCCCATATACAAACACTGTATTTCGGGCCATGTTTGCACCCCTTTCAAAATGTCGGAATTAACCGCGAACTGGTCCATTCACGATTGGTTTTACTTGAACCAATCACGAGGAAAAGTAAACGCAATCGTGGACACCTGTCACTGAAACAAAAAAATGATTGCGTGATTGGGTTTTGGTTATAGTTTAGAACATTACAAAACATTCCTCACAGGCAACACAGAGGCTAAGCAAACGCAAAATTAAAACAATCACCGAATTCCTTTCGACGCTCAATCGAAAACAACTCTGTCAAAAAGTATAATAAAAATAGAAGCCACACCTGTCAAACATTAACAAAACTATGGCAACCAATTCTGTAAATGATTGACAGGTACTTTTTCCTGAAACTGACAATACTGTTATTAGACATTTTCATATTCCAAGAGAAATCGTTCTGGTCTAGTATAAGTCGTAGAATTCGCCATACTATAACTGATGTTTCTGTTTCCAATATGCTAATTATGTGATATCATAGGAGGCTTAATTTATTATACAAAAATGTGTTGACAGAGATAAATAACTTGTTCTACACATCCATGTTAATATTTGGGCCTTATATCAGTGAGTTTACCAAATATTTTGTATAAATCTGAAGTAGTTTCAATTCATTCACAAGGAAAAAGAAATGCGGACCTTTTGTTGGCCTCCTGTGACATCACAATTACCATATTCCAAATATAAACTACTCGCAGACGCAACATTCTTTTACTATTCACTTATTCACTTGATGTGGAATTTTTAAAATGGACTTGTAGGAACTTATGGTTCACTGCTTTTAAAACTCCAGGGCTCGGTTGTTCAAAGGGTGCATGATAACTTTATCCACCGGACAAATCCTTATCCAGTGGAGTATTAACCAAACTAGCCTTTTTTATCCACTGGATAAGGATTTATCCGCTGGATAACGTTATCCACCCTTTGAACAACCGAGCCCTGTCCCAAATACGAACACAAGTTGACTCACCAGGAGGCTTGGCCGACGGGCCCATTCCACACAATTTGTTGTATTCAGCTGAAAGAAAAGCCAGTGACAAATTAAATACTTTTGATGCATGAGAGCTTTCTTTAACGAGCCGGACTCTCAGGGCCGCTAGCACAGGGACTCAAAAAGGTTCACTAAGAATATACTTTGTCAGTATATACCACCCAAGTAAATAGTGATTTTCTGATTAGCTACTCGGAATAGCCATCATTAATATATACCTCAGTGTCGGTGAAAAGTGGTGGATATTTACCTCCACTTCGGTGAATAATTGTTCACTATTCACTGATTTCGATCTTGCGCGTGATGAATTCACTTGTTAATGGATTTTTGAACTTTTTGAACTAATTTGAGGCTGTCTATTAATTTCACTTGTGTGGTACCTGTACATACTAAAACAAGTATTCCCCCTCAGAAGTTTCATGGCTCGGTAAATATCCAACTCCAGTCACTGACACTGAGGGAAATAATTGTTAACTGTATGTGCATCGGAAAAAAACTCTTTGCACAGTATTTGTGACTAAGGAGCACTATGACTACTGAGAGGATGGCAGACTTGGCTGTTATCGCCATGCACGGCTATACTATCCAATTGTATACATTGAAGATGTGCCAGCGTTTTATGGCATGTCACCCGAGGAGGAGGTGGCCTCATCGCTGTTTTAACATTCTTAATCATCGTGAACTGTAGAACATTTGAGAAAAAGAAAACAACAGCGAACTTTTGTTTAGATACACATTAATATTGTTGTGAAAAACAAGGGTGCCGAATGCTTAGGCTAACAATGTTGGTCCCAGGAGTTTGATATCGACGATATCGTGAAGTTCCATCTATCGTTAGTTCTCATCTTAAAACGCACAACGGGAATAAGCTCGTGTTAAGTTATTATTGCGGTTAGTATTACTGGAAAGCTAGTCGTAAAACAAGACAGAGGGAAAACGATAATATTCATATATATTCTTTATTTAGACGGTAGCAGCCACCTCCCCTTTTAAAATCCTGTATCCGCCCCTGCTGTTCCAGCAGCGAAGTCTCTCGTGGTGTAATTATAAGTGGTTGGGTTAGTGGGTTCAATCCTGCGCGCAAACCGCATAATGCAATGCAGTATTGCTAAAAATACTGTTAACCTAGTATACACGCGTTTTCCTTTGGGAGGTTATGTTTTTCTATTAATAATATACAAATGTACATGCAATGACTTTTCGAATTTGATTGGCTGAGAGCCGCAGCTGTATTTAATATGCTAAACACCAGTGCCGAATCATGTAATTGGCCGGTCACAAAACGAGCAGGGGACTGGGACCAAGTTTATAAGAATTACTCTAGTTCTAAAATGATGTTCATCACATGATAGAGCATGTTGAAATTAGCATGTGTGCCAAGTTTGACGTGATTCAAGTGAATCTTGTCTGAATTATAAGCAATTGAAAGTTCTTTGTCCCTCCAAAATTTTACAATGAATGTATGGTTTGGAGGACAACGTTAAAAAATAAGAGAGTTTGTATGGGAAAATTGACATATTTGATGCCTTCTGGCATTGTCAATATTGAGCCAAAGTTCACCACACTTTCCAGACTAGCTAAGTTTGATCTGTTCTTTTGGAAAATAATGCTCACTTTGACTAGTTTTACTGACTCGGTTCCAGTCCTCCGCTCGTTTTGTTACCGGCTAATACCACAGATGTGAACAAACTATATCCAACCAGAACTCACGAATTGGATCAGTTGACTGAGAGGTGTTTCCAAACGTTACTTACGTGTTACTTACGTGTTACTTACGTGTTACTTACGTGTTACTTACGTGTTTTTTTAGCAGGACATCTGTCGCAGTCCTCCCCCCACGCCTTGGCGTTCATCATGGAGCAACAGCACGCGGCCTTAGTGGTGCTCAGGCGGGAACCTCTGTGACAGTAGCCATTTATAATTTCCTTGTAGCAGATCCCTGGTGTTGTTTCTAAATTAACAAAATCAAGCTATGAGTCAATAACCTGAAATAAACCAAATATAAGTGTTTTGGGTTGGAAGGGATAGCAAAGCCAAGGAAATGGTTAGCAATCATCAAATTAAGTTGTGTCAAGAAAAATCTTCTTCTGTAGCTATGGCCATCTTACGAGAAAGAGCCAAAGAACCGGAATACCTGTGGTATAGATAATCCTGCAGGGGAAAGGTGGTGACGAGAAAAACAAGTTAGATATTCCTCTCTCCAATCTTTTCTCCTTTCTTCACCACAGGGAAACCTTTCTGTCTCCTTTCTGCCCCTCTCTTGTTTTATTTTCTTTCACTTCTCATATTAAATGTACAGTTACTCACCTATACAATACATGCCATCCTGACTGAGAGTAAACCCTTTAGCGGGGCATTCACATCTATATCCACCCTCGGTATTTATACAGCGACCATTAGCACATATGTTGGAGATGGTCTGGCATTCATCCACATCTGAAGGAGAATAAAATAGCACTCTCACGTTTATGATTGCGTTCGGATTAGATATTTAAGAGGACGAGTATCGCGTCTGAAGGAGAATAAAACAGCACTCCCGGCACGTTTGTGATTGTGTTCGAGTTAGAATTTAAGAGGATGTGGTACCACATCTGAATGAGAATAAAACAGCACTCCCGGCACGTTTATGATTGCGTTCGAGTTAGAATTTAAGAGGATGTGGTACCGCATCTGAATGAGAATAAAAGCACTCCCGCGGCACGTTTGTGATTGCGTTCGAGTTAGAATTTAAGAGGATGAGTACCGCATCTAAATGAGAAATCGGCATCGCGCGATCATTCTACTTTAGCTTTACATCTTGAAGGAAAGGAAGTTAATTATTGAAGTTGTTGTATACACTGCATCTGCATCTTGGAAACCATGGAACAGCTGTTCAGCTTCAGCCAACCAAAATTCATGGGCTTTTCAAAGGTTTTTAATGTTCATGATGTCTGTCCACTACCGAGCACGTTACAAGGACATTTTTGATTCAAGAACTTTGAAGACTGTACGTGACATGGTATTTCTTGGGGCGCATTATTTCGTTTGTCGTTTGGGATGAATCTGGAATAAGAATTACTGCATGATACGAGTAAGCATTCGTTTGGGAGCTATTTCTATTCTGGAATACTTGCAATGCCATTCCATTTGTTTTTCTTCAGAATATATTCTTATTCTGGATTATCCCAAACTTACACACCCAACAACATCTGCGCTTCAGGCTTAAAATGTGCATTTTGTTTTATCTTGACACCCTCTCGACCAATGAGCATTGAGAGAGAAAAACGTGATTGTTCACAATCCGTAGCGCATAGAAGTACCGTAAAGTTCCGAAAGTAACGACCTCGTTACTTTCGGATTTAGAAGCCTTTAGGTGTCGCTACTTTCGGGAGGTCGTTACTTTCGGGGTCCAAAAAACGTTAAACTACAAGCTTACTACAGGCCTTACAGACTCTATGAAAACGCCCGGGACATTACATTTGAATCAAGGCAATTACACGGTAATTGCAGAACTTAACAGGCCAACAAACGGTATAAAGAAAGAATACCGGTTTTAATATATATATCGCAGTTCGTGCACAGGCGTTACATTACAGACTTGTATTGCATGCCAGTGACATTGATGTAAATAGCAACAGCTGTCGATGATTCAGTAATAAATGCTTAAAAAACACTTTACGGTAAAAGGTCGTTACTTTCGGGGGGTCGTTACTTTCGGTATGTCGTTACTTTCTGAACTTACGGTAGGTTAATTATACATTATTTGTTTAACTTTCATATAGAATACAGTAGGTTGTGTATTCACTTACCTTCACACCTATTGGTGGTTGGATTCATTGTCTTGCCTCTACCACACTCACATCTGTAGCTTCCCACAGTATTAACGCATATGCCACCTCCACATACCTTAGGAATGGCCTTACACTCATCAACATCTGCAATATTGAGACAAGAAATAACCAGTCTTAAAACGAATCAGAATCTATGCTTGGATATTCTAGAATATTTCGTCGTTAAACTTTTACTTCGACCGTTTCTCATCGCTGAGGTTCGCTGAAGTTGGGTCGGTCGGTCGGCCAAAAAAAAGAAAAGGTCAGGTTCGAGACTGGAACCTACTAAGGCGCGGTATCTAAGCCATGGTTCAAGTGCGGAATAAATTAACGACTTGCCGTATTCATTTCAACTAATTTGCGTCACTCTATTTCGTTTTATATTCCCAAAAAAGCCAAAATGTTGGGTCGGCCGGACGATGAGAAACGGGAAGCATAGGGATAGCCTTCGTTCTATATAAAAATATTGGGCTACAGCTTTGAGTGCTGTTTTGAATTGCTCTGACAGGGATATTCTAGTTGCTAACAAACTAAAGTGATGAAAGAAAACGACACATGTACAATCTATCATGCTTGTGAATTTCTATTTTAAGGAAGATACGAATGTGGGAAAACAAAATGCTGTCACCAACGATAGAAATGAATGGTAGTAACCTTGGCAAGCTCTGCTCCTGAAGTTTGGTAGAAATCCTCTATCGCAAGGAACTGTTGGAATGAGTACATAACACAAATAAGTAAAACTACAATCATAGCGAGTACTGATTTGCAAATGAAAGACCTACTGATATCATCCAGAAGATGTCATTCCTGCTTTAGATTATAGTTCAAAATTGTTTCCAGCTTTAGTGAGCCTTTTGCCGAATACAATCACGTGGGGCGAGTACTGTAGGGCAACCATATCTGACTCATTTATTTAAATGTAGTTGTACGAGATCGGTAGCGTTATCAGCAAAACAAGCCTGAATGTCAGCCGGGTCCCTGTTTGTAAATGATATTTTCCACCTCCAATCGATTTCGATCTTTTTAAAACGGCGTTTTGAAGTTTTTTTACCATCCAGTAAAGCCTTTCCCATGGGATCACAAGCTCAATTTATTCGTTATTGAAGTGATATATCAGCACGTCACTGTTTTCTAGAAAAGCGGACCTCGTAGTGAGAGCTGATGACAGTGGCTGAATCATTTACATTTTACGCAAGCAAGAACCGACGTTTTCAAAAGTAATATATTTCAAAATGTGGTCTCTCGCTTTGTGGAGGTAATGGTTAGGGTTAGGGTTAAGTTACCAACATTTCAGTATTTTGACATACCTGGTTTTGGAGCACACCGTTCACAAGGGTTTCCCCACGCACGTCCTATAGTGGCACAGCACAACGCACGCGTGCACACGATTCCTATCAGCTGATTGTGACACATCCTGTTCCTGACAACAGTATAGCACGGCCCAGTCCTGTAGTCTATGGACAGCAAAATGACAACGAGCATTAGTTTTGTACTGGTTACCTCACCCACCCCCTATAAAAGAAATAGTAAAAACCAGGATTTCTCTCCCTTCCCCTCAGAGTCTGTCCAGCCCTTTTTGCACAGGTAGCTGTAGTCTATGGACAGCTAAATGACAACGAGCATTAGTTTTTCAATGGTTACCTCACCCACCCTACCCCACCCCAACCCCATAAAGAAATGGTGAAAACCAGGATTTCTCTCGCTTCCCTTTAGTGTCTCTCCAGCCCTTTCAGGCATTAGTTTTGCAACGGTAATGGTACCTCAACAACTCCACCCCTAAAAGAAATGGTGAAAACAAGGATTGATTTCCCTTCCCCTCGGAGTCTCTCTAAAGCAATCAAGAAGACGTTACAGAAGTAGCGCAAGGATTATAACAGCTTAGCATCAGAAGTTAGCGAAACTTAGCAACAGCGAAAGAAACTTTATCGAAAGCAATTCTTTCCCCAGTTTTAGTTGTTTGATACAATAACATGTAGATGATTACTTCACTTTGATCGACTAAGACGTTCATACACCACAGCATCTTGTGTAGATTTCTTTATGTTATAATTATATTCAGAAAGCCTCTCCAACCGTCTATTGATGCAACTTTTCCTTTTTTAGTTACTTTCGGTTATTATTCAGCCATTGCAATAATAAACATAGCTTTAGAGTTTAGTTCTGCCTCTGGCAAAAGGTATCGAGAGCCCCAGGGTCCAATAATTTCTTATTTTAGTCGGCCCTCCAATAGTTTAATTAGAAGCAAAGTTTAACATATCTTACCGCTCATGATCATTTAGTGACCTTGCTTTCAAAAATCACAGAAATAAGAGAACTCTCTCATGTTTGTGATTTTCAAAAGCTTGCTATTCAGTTCTCATTTACTCAAGCATCTTCAAACTCGGTTAAACATACTAATGGACGGACCATTTGAAAATTGATTTGGGGGGAGGGGGAACCTCAAATCCCCCCCCCCTCCCCCCCCCCCCAAAAAATACGAGCAAGCCGAATTTGCACAGAAAAAAAATCGAGCGAGCCAAAATCACCCAGAAAAAAAAGGTACGATGCCAGAAGAAAATTCTTGCAGCAATAGAAAAAAAACGGGAACCCCCCCCCCCCATCAATTTTCAAATGGTCCATTTCGATGTGATCGTTTATGTGATGGGGTTCATAAACATGTTTGAATTCGATTAAATTTACATACTCGATCCCAGTCCTTTGTCAGTCTACGAAAGGGCTCATAGCGAGTTTGTTTTGGCTTTTGGTCGAAGCTCGAGGTTTTTTCGAGGGTACATATAAGACCACTCACATCTCTTCGAATATATTTTCTTCGTAAATATAAAGTGGTTAAAAACTGTCGACCAAAACCCAAACTCGTTAATAGATTACTGAGAACCCGATCTTGGCTCGACTAATAATCAAGATCTTTCAAGCAACTGAACTAACTGAGGAGAAGGTTCTCGAAATGCAAATACTTGACTTTTATATCTTTCCGCACAAGGACTTTGAAAGCCCTCAAATTACTTTGCCCCCTTGGTAACCAGCCAGTGGTAGAATAGAAGATTGAGACTGTAATAATCTCCTTACTCTCTCCCCTATTATTCAGATGGGCCATTACTCTCTCTATCTCTCTATTAGTCAGGTTGGTCATTACCTGATACTGTAATAATCTCCTTACTCTCTCTCCCCCTATTAGTCAAGTGGGAGATACCTGTGAGACTGTAATAACCTCCTTACTGTCGCTCCCCCTATTAGTCAGGTGGGTCATTACCTGCTTGGCATCTGTTTCCGGTGAAGCCGTACGGGCATGCGCACTTGTCTGGTCCAACACATCGTCCGCCATTGAGACAAGGCTCGGTGCATATAGCTAAAGATTCGATTGAATAATTAACTCTTCAACATTACTAGTAACGCCATTAACCACACAACTGATCGTTACACTAATGCTAAGTTAGTATGGAGAACTTCATCATGGAATGCCTGTACGTTTAACTGAAGGAGCCAACCGAAGGCCACTGTTATGACTATAGATCTTTATCACGCGCCGGCTACTCTTGAAATAAAATCGTTGTTGATGTCCGTCCACCATCGATAAAACACGTTTCAGAACGAGGCCGGGCGGGCAGAAACAATGGTTTTAATCCAAGATGGCCGCCGCGCGATAAAAGTCTATTCTGCTATGTTCCAGCATGTAAAACAAAAAAGATAAGGAATATATATTGACGTCTGTATTTCATAAAAATCAAGCGAAACACAGTCGAACCTCCTGTATAAGTGGACATTAAATTTGGTCCCGGCATAACGTCCCTAAAATACTGCATTTATATTAACTCTTGTAAGGTTTGACGAGAGCTAAATTTAACCTTCCATAAGGGGACAACGCAGATTATAATGAAAATAAAAATGCCCAGAAATCAACAGTAGTTTGACATGTGAGGCCCTGTTAGGGCTTTATGATTATGGTTTTCAGAGAAGGGATACGGATTATTGGCAACTATTACGGATTATTTGGATTGGATATTATTATCACATCGATGACTTACGGATATTTGCGTTTACAAAATAAGGATACGGATTATTTCCAAAATTTACCCAGGATTACGGATTATTCAGACCCCCCTAAGAGGGCCTCACATATATTGATACAATGATCAAAACACAAAGATTGCCGCTCAACAACCTATGCCTATTCCAACTGTGATTTATGTTTCTAACTAATCTACAGAAACAAGGATAAAGTGTTCACTTACGAGTCTCACAGAATCTGCCAGTAAATCCTGGTTTACAGGAACACACGTCATCCTTACATCTACCGCCATTAAAACACAGAATGCTACAACGCTGACCTAAAAGCGACAGGAGACAAAACACATTGTGTTTTCACGTCCAACCTTGTAAACAATGCTGTTAATCTGCAGGACATCAACTGAATTCCAGTTGAGGGGAACACTGAGAACTTATTATGGGCAAACGATAAACAAACTAGATCATTATTTACACATTGACCCAAATCAGCATGGAATTATCGGGGGGGGGGGCACTTGTACGATAAATGGGTAGGTATGTGAGGCTACAGAGTCCAGAACCGGTTCTGGACCCGGTTCTCACAAAAAAATTGCTCCAATACCCGGATTTCCAAGTTACTGCGTACGTAAACGAACCCGGATTTTCTCCCTGTTTGATTATTCTGAATCGTCGATAACCCGGAATTCGACATATTCTTACGAAAAACCCGGAAATTGAAATTAGGTTCAAAACCGGATTCGGCGGTACCCCGCACATATATATTACGTCACAAACAAGAGTGTCCCCAAAGAGTGCTAAGATGCTAGCTGAGATGGTTACATAGAACTCATTTTATCCTTACACTGTCGACCCCAAAAGGATAAACCTTCTTATCAACGAAGACAAAAATAACTATACTCAGATTAGCAGGGTATGCTTCCCAGGTACATGTATATTAGAGAAAATGCGAAGCTACTTTGATAAAGGATGGCAAGATTGGATTAGATAAAAATACTTCTTTTTGAAGACATTTACAGAACTGACATAATTTCCGTTCACTGAAACCGAAATCTGAAGTTACAAAACTAGGATTTTGCAACCCACTTTAATCTTTGCCATCCTATATAAAGCGATTTCGCAAGCATATCAGAACACAAAGTATTTTTCTTCTATCCTTGAAGGTTATTTTTTTTAGATTTCGTCTAGAGAATCCCGAACGTTTAATCGCATTTACAGTGTTTCTTGAAGAGCGGTAATCCATGTTTTATAATGTATTTTTCGAGGACCCACTTCTGTCATTTATGCGTTCATTCCATTCTTTACACCATTCAAGAGTCAAGCGCATGCGTGGTCTGACAGTCGTGAGCCAAAATAACGAGAACCCACTTTAGAACGGAACTGACTGGAATGAAGTTGAGGTCTATCACATACGCCAACTTCTGGCAAAAAAACAAAACAATAACTTTTATTGTAATATAAAATTTACTACTGTGACTGACTCATGGGGCAATCGTCTTGCGCTGTTCCCAAGAACACCGTTAAAGAAAACGCTAATTGACAAATTTACGATAGTTTACTGCGGTATGTCCTCTTATTCACCACGTTTGCGTCATCGCATGGTCAAAATTGTTGTGGATTCACGAGGCGCTAGCCGAGTACACATCGTACATCACGAGGCGCTAGCCGAGTGATCACAAAAAAATTGACCACGAGACGACGCAAACGTGGTAAACAAGAGGACATACCACGGTAAACTATCGTAAGTTTGTTTTTTATAACAACAAACTTAAACACTGAAGCGGAATTGCCTTGTAAACGATAGAAATTGTGACAGAAGAGTGATTATAGCGCGTGCTATCGAGTAATCCGTGGCACGAGCAATGACGCAATCCGTGGTATGTCCTCTTATTTCCAATGGCAATAAGCCAATCAGAAAACGAGAGATTGAGCAGTTGTTGTAAGAATGTAAACTTGAAATTTATCTCTAACAATCTGAAATTTAATCTATTAAAACGCAATTGTTTTACGCCAAGTGCTGGTGTATATGACGTGTCATCTGTCTCGTGTACATGATGTGCCATCTGTCTCGTGTACATGATGTGCCATCTGTCTCGTGTACATGATGTGCCATCTGTCTCGTGTACATCATGTGTCATCTGTCTCGTGTACATCATGTGTCTGTCTCGTGTATATGACGTGTCATCTGTCTCGTGTGCATGTAAATTATGTGTAATCTGTCTCGTGTGCATGTAAATTATGTGTAATCTGTCTCGTGTAAATTATGTGTCATCTGTCTCGTGTACATGATGTGTTATCTGTCTCGGGTAGATGATATGTAATCTGTCTCGTGTACATGATGTGTTATCTGTCTCGTGCCAATTTACCTGGTACACCTGAACATTGTGGCCTGAATGATCCATTAGGACATCGGCACATGTTGGGTCTCGCACAGGCACCAGAACCGCACGGGAAACGACAGATCGCTGAAATGAAGAAGCAGCCATATATATCAGTTATTTGGTCTGGTGTATGCCCTGTCAGTAGCCTATATCCATACGTTGTTTATTTCTTTTTGCAGGAATGCAATCACGTGGTTGTACTGGATGGCAAAACAATCTTAATTCATATATTTTAAGGAACATACATGTACGAGATCGGTAGTGTTATTAACAAAACATGTTTGTAAATGCTATTTTCCACCACCAATCGATTATCGATCTTTCTAAAACAGCGTTTTGAAGTTTGTTTGCCATCCAGTAAAACTTTCCCATTTCATTGCTTATTGAAGTGATATATCGGCACACGACTGTTTTCTGCAATAGACCTATTACAATGGATTTACAAAGTGTTCATATAAAAACCACTGCACGTCCTACTAAATATACCGCGCTGCTACGTATGTTGAGTTCATCGGACAGTCAGCAAGTGCCTGTAACGTAAAGTAACTAAACTTTTAATATTCCAACTGAACGCACAGCGTGCTGTAGTCACCAATAAAGCACTGTCATTAGCCAATCACCTGCTTGGATTTTGTACTGTGCACTGTCATTAGCCAATCACCTGCTTGGATTTTGTACTGTGCACTGACGAAGGTGAAAGATTAAAAGATACAAAAATGATAAGAGTTCAGTATAGTTAGCACTTCGGGTAAAACTGCACTAAAAAAAGTCACAGTCTGGAAGTTCTATTCGGGGATAAAAGATCATCTATGTGCAGGTGAGCAGGTCACGGTCCTTGTTCCTATGTCTTAATAGTGGCAAGATAAAAAGAGAATCAGGTAGTTTATCTTCTTTTAAGAGATCGCAAGGGTCATGTTAACATTTAAGATTTGATACAATTCCAAATGCGCGCCTAATCCAAGATGGCGTCGTAAGATCTTACGACGAGCATTAAACCCCTTGGGAACGGGGCTGGGGTGTTTGTAGCACAGTATGAGGGGGCGGCAAAGAAACACTGGGGTTGAACAAAAACTGTTGAAACTGATTGTTATCCGCAATGGAGAGCTTCATTTTGCTCGTGCTCATGTTTTGAATTGTTTATGATCAAAGTGAAAGAGGGAGGGGTCATTCATCGATAGAAGAAAGCCGCCAAGTCAAGTATCCGTGGTGCAGACAAACTGTTGGCAAGGATAATACCGCTACGCACTCACGCTAACAATATCACAGCACGTCGCTGTATCTAGCTCCTACATGCACTTTTGATTCGGATTAGTTTAACACCTTCGAAAACATCTTCACGGGAAGGAGGTGAGCTTCTTGGACGCACTTCAGTATTACTGGATTATCTGCCATTAAGCCTGGCTTAGCATAAGAGCGCACGTGAAACTATCAAACATCACCAGGGGCGGATCTAGGAACAAAGACCAAAATATGGCTGTCACCAGAGCTTTCTCGTGGTGATAGAGCCCTGGGTACGAGACTGGTAATAACGAGCACAGTCTACTCATGCGCAATACAAGTTAGTAGTTCCCACCAAAAAAGCCTTTTCGGAGATGTACGGGTGTTGTTTGTTCTCAAGCAAATTCTCCACATTTACAAAATTTTTATATGTCAAAAGGCATATAACCCAAGCTAAAACCCATGGATCATGTGGATACTACAATATTCACCGCCATAGTCCACTTGTCATTCAGTGTTGAGTATGAGACAGGGATGGATTCCAGCGGCTTCCAGTTTGTCTTGTCGATTGTCCAAAGACAATGTAAGATTAATGGTACGAAACTGAAATATTTATAAATATTTCTTATGGTGTGAATGTGGTTTCAGTTGACCTTGGCAATATTGACGTGCTTACGAGACGTCTGAGCGAATTAATAAATAAATGCTGATGTCCCCGGGATGAGGGAGCCAGAGAGACTAATGTTGTCGATACCGGATGAAGGACGTTTACTAGTGATCCCCGGTAGGTAGGCTCAGTCTGTTTACTGGCTCTTTAATAAGTATTCCGAATGCACTTTTCGATAGCCAGGAAATAAAAGGGCTCTTTTTCACTATTCAGCATATTGTTTGTTGTCCGAGTTTAATGAGTGGATATTTTGCATTTCCTAATAAACTCACTGGAATCCTTTTGCCTTAGAGATCGAGAATCCGGGCCAATGACATGAAATCTGACGGCTCGGAACTCGGGAAAATTATTAAATGCAGAATTTAGTACAGTAGTAATACGTGGTAAATATTATGAATTATTTCATGAATGTGGGCTTTCCCACTAAGGTGTATTCCAGCTTCATGGTCATAAAGTGAGCAATATCCTGATTAGAGTTTATTTGTGGAAACATTCGGCTACTTTATAGCGCTTTATTTCAAAATGATTCTTAGCTTGGTGTTAACTCTAAAACCACAAACCTAGCTGTTAGATCAGAATTAGGTCGTTACCCTTACATATATGAATCTACGTTTCAATAATAAAAATGTTCTACCACATTCTTCAGCACAATGAAAACCCTTTACTTTCAAACACCATGAAAGTTTCTTATCAATTAAACAAAGCAAATGGTGAATATTCTTGGTTCACCATTTTATTGTATTCATCAAAATTAGGGAATATAAATGTCATGACTATTACCAGAAACACATCCATCAACGTCAAAAGCCTAACTAAATCTCTTAATTCTTCTCAAGAAAAACAATATATAAATAAATGGAAAGAAGAGAGAGATGAAATATATAATGAAACAAGAGATGAAAGCTAGAGTTATATTTAGTAATTAAACCTACCCATGGTTTTGAAAAATATTTAGGAATAATCACCGACTTCAAAACTAGAATATCGGCGCACTCTTTTCCAATTGAAAGAGGTCGTTATAACAACACCACCCGAGAAAATAGAATATGCAATGTTTGTAAAGAAAATGTAATTGGCAACGAGTTTCATTACTTATTTATTTGTAAAACTGACAGTTTTGATCAAATAATGTAGCCTGTCACAAAACATATTTTAGGTGAACTCAGTAATCTTATGAATTGATCAGATTACATTGAGTTTGTCTTCAGACTTTAGCTTGGAAAGAACGCGTGACTGCCGGATGGGCGGTAATGGGATTAGGACGATTAGTGTTTCGCAGAATTTGTGGATTGTAGCAAAGTCTAGACGACATCAAGTTCAGTCAAAAGTTCGATGTCACACGTCTGGGATGCCAAGGTTAAGATTGCTCTTCAAGGTCTGGTCAACGATGTATTTTTGCGTTCGACGAAGGAGAACTCATACTAATCTTGTAGTGGACTCTCTGTGGCCTGTGTGGGCTACCTGTGCTTGCCCAGGCAAAAGAAATCGAGATTCGTGTCCGTCATCATGTCCGTATGTTTGTACTTTTTAGAATAAATTATCTCAGCCGGGGAACTGGTAAGGGACGGACCATTAGAAAAGTTATGGGGGGGGGTGGGGGAATTCCAAAAAAAAAATCCATACGAGGAAAAATTATAAAAAAAAATATCCATGCACAACCAGCAGCACAGAAAAAAAATTCCTACATGAAGGGGGAAAGGCAAGGCAGAGGCCAGGGACTGCACAAATATACAGGGATGCCATCAACTGCAAATGGTTTCTTTCTATCACTGTTTTTGTTGCAGCAACTCTTTTGTGAGAGGTACACATATGTATCCTTTGATTTATCCACTATTAAAAGCAGGAGAAATTTACATAATTTTTCGTCTCTCAAAAATATTTGTTTGAATGGAATTTTCACTGGTCTCGCTATGAGCTTGAATCATAAACAATCATTTGCCATGCAAAGTAATGCAGATGTACACTTTTATAGGTATCAATATTAAAGTATAACTTTTAATATGGGCACGTTAGCCCTGATGCCCTGATTTAAAAAAAATTCACAGGAGCATGGCTCTTAAAGTTTACTCAGGACAAGAATTATTAAGTCATATCAAAATCATTGCACACAGAAGAGGACATTTGCTATTGGTCATCGCTTTGAAGTAAATGCGATTTTATTTGAGAGAGAGAACAACTTCAGTCGCATTACAAGTTTATAATGTGGCTTATCTGTTGATACCAGAACTATGCGAAGGAGAATTCTCTGCTTTCGTTTGAACGCTCCAAATTCTCTCCTACTGCAGCTCCCGCCATACCAAAAGTCACACAAGAAAAATAGTACGAAATCATGACGAAATAGAACTTTAACAGTGATTTGTACCACTCTAAACTTGAGAAACCTCAATGTTCTATACAGCAGAATACTGCAAATTTATTCTACTATCTGAATTCAGCGGTAAGTATTCAAGCTATACCCAGGTAGTTCCTAAACCAGTAACGCCTTGTAAAAAATCACTTTACTCGCGAAAGCAAATTCAAATTTGTACGGTCGAAATCTTAATATAACGTCGAAATACCCCGCTTAACGTACAACGGACGTTAAGGTCAGACCCCCTCCCCCCCTCCCCCCTTAACGTCCACCCATTGTTTTATGCTTTTATAAAGTCAGAAAAAACAGTAATGAAATACACGGGAGTTCATTATAAACAAAGTATAAAACAAGCTTACAGCTTTAATAGCTGCAACTGTACAGTCAGTCAGTACCTCGAATTCCCGTACGAGCTCATTTCGGACCTTGACTAAAATACTCATTATGTCACGACTATAAAACTGAGTTTCACTTACCTGGAGGTTTGACTGAGGTATTTCATGATACTTCTAATCAAAAGACCTTGTTGAAATTTCCGGGAAATTCAACAGAAATTGCGCTCTATGTAGATCTAGCTGACTGGAAACGTTTGATTAAAAAGTGTACTGATGAAAATGTGTTTGTTCTGAATGCCCCACACTAACGTCCATGCCCTTACCCCCCACCCCCTAAACGTCCGTTGTGCGTTAAGCGGGGCATTTCGAATATGTCGACGGCCCCTAATCACTCCAACTGACAGTTATCAGTTGCAGATTAGATATTACTTAACTTTGATTTGAAGGTAAGTGGAAATCATATATCATTTTATTTGTTTTATAAGGCAAAATAGCTCCCAAATCTATGTATTTTTGAGTGAAATGACTGGGCCGATAATTGAAGTGAGTCACCGGTTATCGATATGTAGGCTTTTGTACGCAATAACTTTGATATGCAAAGGTAGCTAATTTTGAATAGATTTATTTAGTACATAAAATATATATAAAAA
The DNA here is from genome assembly GCA_030867875.1 of Actinernus sp. WN-2022. NCBI lineage: Eukaryota > Metazoa > Cnidaria > Anthozoa > Actiniaria > Actinernidae > Actinernus > Actinernus sp. WN-2022. Next base: position 44,581 of record JAOWCC010001278.1, read on the forward strand.
AAAAAACGTGCATGAGATCGTAGCCGGAAAAAAATTTGCTGCACAGCAAACTGGAGTAAAAAAAAATGCATGCAGCTTGAGAATCCCCCACCCCCCCCCCATAACTTTTCTAATGGTCCGTCCCTAATCACACGTACACGATGCTGGCATTTTCCAAAATGGCCGCTCTCATGGTTTCTGTTTTGCTCGCGATCGGTAAGTTACTTGCCTTACTTTCCGACAATCCAATGCAATGATGTTTTTCAAAGGTTCGCAAGTACAATCGAGCAAAGCCTGAGGAAAGTGTGTAGTACATCTGGAGCACTGACAAAGTCCAATATGGTCTGTTTTGCACCTTGAACATTACCCTGGGCCTGGGTTCCAGAGGCCCGAAGTAGTAAGAAAGGCCCGAAGAAGTAAAATACTTGAACATTCAACTCCGCCATAATGCTTTATTTGTGTTGAACTATCCAGTAAAAACCGAGTGAATCTGGGATCGAAAAATATGCTGTTGGCTTGCTCGCTGCATTGAATTGTGCTGTTCAAAACTGCAAATGCATGATCAAGATACTATAAATCATACCTGAAGAGAAATATATGGATATGAATATTTCAGTGTGAGTTGTGAAGAAGCTTTTCAAACACTACACATGTGTGCATCGTGGTGGTTTAATCGTGGTTATACAAATTAACACTGCATTCAGGGTATAACCACACTTGGATATGTCAAAGAACTTATTACGAGTGGTGTTTATTGTTAATTATACCCAAAAAAACCAGACGATTATTTGTTAATCATTTTACTTAAAAAACAATTATGATTACCTGAAAAGATAAATGGCAGAAATAAGTAATACTTTGACTTATTCAGTCGCGCGCTCGTACAAAAGCAGCTTTGAGCGCGCGCGCTCATTGTTCTAAAATGGCGTGATCAGATTGCGTCAGCAGCGCGCGCGAACCTCTAAAATTGAAAACTTTTCACTCAAATCACATGTAATTCCCTGCATATTTTCCCATTTTTCGTAGGCTTTCATTGTAAAATAATGGCCAGAAATACGGGGAAGTCGAAGCTGCCTAAACATACGTCAAAATCCCAGGAAAAACTTTGGTTTTGAGATGCTTTGTGAAAATTTGTGCTGCTGAGGTCCGATCTCCACGAAATTCAACGCAGAATGAATTGCTCACGTGACCGGGAAAATTGATATAGTTGCTACGCAAAGGATTGTGGGTAGGCCTTCCAATCCTCCTTGGGTCCCAAGGTCTTCTAGCTGATATTTAAATGTGTGGGTTAATGGGATCCCTGTGGTTTGTACTGGCTGTGGCGTCACCGCTCACTCTAGCCCTCCGTGGCTGCCATGTTGGATCTATTTCTGCAAGGCCTTCTGGTAACAGTGAGCGGTGACGTCACAAGCCAGTACAAACCACAGGGATCCCACTCAGACAAAATACCAGGCTGGGATTTACCATGGTTACGGTCTCGTATTTCGTGCGTTCTTGGAAGAATTATGTAATAATAATAATATAACAATACTCGACATCGTACCAGATTTCCTTGTTATAATATTAAATATTACTATTATTAGGGAGGAGGTGAAAACAATGGATTTCGAATGGGACCCAATTTTGTCAGGGGAGGTGGTGTGTGGCGGGTCATACCCCCCTACCCCTCTTTTCGAGGGTGATTTTCTCGCGTTGTTCAATAGGGATACCTGATTTTAATGCAGACACACGTTCTTCTCTACCTGTAGAAACTAGAAATATAGTTACTTCTTCAATAAGTATTTTATTTAAGAAGATCTTTGTGGTCAAAAATCTAGATTTTGGCAAAATAGGTGGTGGGTTGCGGGTACAGCCCCCCTTCCATCAAAACTGGGTCCCGCCAGAGTACCATTGTTTTGACCTCTTCCCTTATTATTATTGTTATAAGAACTACAGCTGCATGTTACGATTTCGAATATTGTTATTGTTATTTATTTATTTACTATTATTATTATTACGTAATTTTTTTTTTATATTAATAATGGTAATCAGGCGCGGATCCAGACCGGTTTAACGGTTTACGGAAACCGGTCAAAGTTAACGTGTTTAAGGGGGAGGAAGGGGATTCAGTAAAATTTCCAATGAGTTGGGAAGTCGGAAACCGGTCAGATTTTGAGATTTTTTTTCTGGATCCGCGCCTGGTAATAGAATTGAGTCATATACCAGTGGTTACCAAACTGCACGCCACGAAGTTCTATTACTACGTAATTATATTCATTTTGAAATCTTAACAAGCGATAAACTATCGTAAATTTGTTTTGTACAACAACAAACTAGAAAAGTCAAGTGGCCAGAGCTTTGAAGACGAGTGAGATTGAAATCTAGGAGCGCGCGCGAGCGAACAATTTTTTTGTTTTTATTGATTTGCTTTGAAGGCTCCTGCTTTATGATTGGTTCGGCAAAAAGATGCTATTTGTTCTGCGATCACTGTTGCTTTCAACCAATGAAATTGCAGAAAACACCAGTTATTTCAAAATAAATACATATTATTAACTCTGCACAGAACCTATTGGTTGTCATGGAAATTAACCCTGGATTAGCACTAATCGGGCTTTGAACAATCCGGCCCCAGAGTCATAAATTACAATCAGATATTATTTTATGTTCAAGGTCAAATGAGCCTGGGGCCAAGAGCGTTTCCATGGCAATATCATGATTTGCACATCGATGTGTATTTTCCTTAGTACCATACATGTGCAAAGTATCAATTATTCTTAGCCACTATTTTCAGAAATATTCTTTATTTTGTGATTTGTCTCCAGGCTGTGTCAAGGTCATGACGGCACAGGTAATCTAATTTACTGAATATCTCTGGAACGAGATGATATCCACAAACGGAAAACGCCATCCTTCCTCATTTCGATAGGACTTTCAAATAAGATCAACTTTCGTTTCATATACACTTTTATATGGCTTCTTCGTTGTCTTTGAGACCGGAAGTGGACGGAAGTTATGGACAGCAAATAGACCAATCACAGCTCGCGAAATTACTTAGCTATATAATAAAATTAATGATGTTATCATTGTTGTTATTGTCATCACACGGCCCTCCGGAAACATCGAAAAACTAGTTCAGCTTTCAGTATTGATCAATCATTATGGACAGCAAATTCATCGATCATCGCTCGCAAAATTGCTTAGCTATTTAATAAAATTAATTTTATCACACGGCCCTCCGGAAACGTCGAAAAATTAGTTCAGCTTTCAGTATTCTTAAACTAGAATGTCTAGCTTTATGTACTCTAGAGAAATCTATCTGGAATGGGAACGTGAAGGCTTGGCTTTGTGGTTTCTATCTACGCCCTGTTCTCCAAGTCAGGCCACTTAGATGTTAAAGGTTACATGCTTTGGTATTATCACGACATAGTTTGGCTTTCATCCAAACGATCGACAACCACAATTGCCACATTGACCTCTTTCGGACGACTTGGTGGTAGGAATTCTTCGTTCGTAACTCTAGTAGCGACGGAAACTGATTAAATGCGCTATTTACCTTTTCAAGAAAACGAAAACGAAATTGTTGGATGTTCTTGTGGATTTCTTACAATGGGCGGATATTGGGCATCAGGGAGGATAAATACAAAAGCATCGCCTAATGGTCGATAAAGCTAGTGCTCAATAATCTATTCTTCTTCATATATCCGAAATAATGGAATATAAACATTTCCTGGACAGAAACTGGTCATTACTGAAGAAACAATGTCAAAGACAAGATTATTAAAAATACGGTTTGCCATTTGAGTAGATAACTGGTATTATCCGGGACATAGTAAAATAAGAAAGATGAAATGCCGTGACTGAATTACTTGGAAACATATGGCGAACGTTAGGCAAACAAAATTCTGCTGAAAAGAAAAACCTACAATTGCGAGACCTCTTCGCAAACACTTGATGGCAAACTTTCAATAAGCTGTAACGTAAATAACGGGTTTAATCCCAGCATGCATTATTTAAACTTCAAAAAGACTCATTCAAAATCGAATGTTATTCGAAAGGATATGACGTAGTCTCCATCTCGGGATTATTTCGCGTTCCGAGTGGGTTTCTTCACCAAGTGACAGTTGTGCAAAATGGTTAATCACAAGAAAGGAGATGAAACCTGTTTAATGATATGATGATTACCGTCGAGTCTCATTTATTCATTTGTCACATGCGAGGGCAGGGAGCCGGAACGAACCAGAGGAGACGGCTGAAATTCAGGCTACCGGGTCGAGGAAATACAATTCTTCCAAAGCGAGTCAAGAATACTGATATGCAACTTATGTCTGATGCATTTGCCTGTTTTACCTTCTAATTTTCTAAATTTTCTAAAATTACCGGTTCATATTACTAGTGCATCGGACTTGAATGGCGGTTGAAAACACGGGAATGTGTACACATGATTTTCCAACATTTAAATCGTAATGTTTCCTGTATTTTGTTTCGTTTGTCTTTAGCGTACCCATACATTTAAGTAATAATATAATAGTAATAATACTATTGAATTTGCGCAAACTGTTAAGAATGTTATTGCTAAAAGAGATTCAAAAGTGTACATGTTCTTTAGCCCGCGCAATGCTAAGATATTAGACTAACACGTGAATACCGACTGTAAACATTGCCAGGGAGTCGGCAAGAAAGGTTTAAAGAGGTATTATATTTCTACTGATTTACACGTCAAAATACTGTGCCAAAATACTGTGCCATATACTGTGCCATATGAAGTAGAACCCAGACTGAGCACGTTCATTGTCCGTTCTGCGCTACTTATATTCTAGATTCTCCAAACTATTTGCCCTTAGACTTTTGGTGGCGAGACCCACATAAATGCCTGGTACCTGTTGAGTGAATATACCTTGGCTCATTCTTGGAACTGGCTAGGGTACAGTGTGTGGTTAGTACGTAGTGCTTGATAGTTCCTCTACTCACATTATGTGAAATAGGTGTTAGGATACATAGTTAACAAAGGAAAAATACTTACGAACTATACATAGTCCAAGCGAAGATCTCTGCTGCCAACCAGGACAACAGTTAGGGTTTATATTCCCGCCACAAACGTGAGGTCTGGAACATATGATAAAGCCATGTTGTCAATGTCAGCAATAACTAAATTAATGGCTTAGAAAAACGAATAGGAAAGCCTCCAGCAGCGAATAAAGAGCATTAAGAAGTTTGTCAAGCAGAAGTAAACGTGGATCTTGCAGTGTATGCGTATTCAATATGGCTAGAATTGGATAATACTGTTAAAGAAGTGTGAAGTCACGCTTTGTAATTCTTCAAGTTTATATAGCAACTAGCTGTGAAAAGCCGATCGTAAGGCTCAATGGGCTGAGTCTCGCGTCACATTAAATTTTATGCCATGAAAGGCTGCGCGAGAAACTCGGTCATTTTAATTTGAGCGACCTGCATTGTTGTGGTCTCGTTAAAGGTACTAAAGATACAATATCACATTGATAAAGTATTGCGGAATGCATTCTAAGAAAACTGTGATTTTCTTAACTAAACTCACCCCTTCAATATCTGATATCGTTTCCTATTCCGTTGATATTGCTGTCCGCGGTTCCCTTGATATTGTTGCGAGAAGCACACCGCCACAAACGACAAGCTCAGAAAAATTCTCCAAACGCCAACGCAATTCATGATCGCTGTAGTCGCCAGAGACGTTTGCGTCCTCGGGGTAGGCAAACAAGAATATTACCGAAAATATGCACACGGTAGTGTTGTTACAGGCCTTTTGCCGGCTTATTCAACCAACTTGTCGCCTAAGAACACGCGTTTCGGACGATCTAAAGCTATCCCAGTTATAGCCGGTCAAACTGAGCTAACTTGCCAGAAAATCGACGTCTAATTCGTTTCCCGGTCCCAATGAAGGTCGGAGTCCTCTTCCGAGTTCTAACCAAAGATCTAAGTGCGACTGTAGTCCTGAACTTAGTCGCTTAAGAGCTGAGTTAAGCAATATTTCAGCCTTTAGATCGCAGCCGAAGGGAATTGGGTGCTCTCCAAGTATTGTTGATGCTAGGGAATTAAGTGTTCATAGCTTCACAAAGACCGAGTTCGAATGTCAGGAAACGACAGATATCTGGCAGGAAATCAGATATGGGGACTGAATTTGATCGGGGCGTAGCGAACTGAAGGCAAGATAAATGACATAAATGCATCGCAGCGTTATAAAAGAAATTTCAGTCGCGAGCTAAAAGTTAGGTGCTGATCATTTTCTCCTGCAAGTTTTATTTCATTGATCCGTAGAGTATAGTGTAACGGAGCTAAGAACGTCTCAGCGTCACGCAACGGGTTAGATAGATAGAGTGACTGTGAATGTCACGCAACGGGTTAGGTAGGACATATGTGCGGTATTAGCATGCCGTAGCATTGATTATTGATATGCTCATCGACGATTGGTCAAATTAAAATTCGGTTTCGGGTGCGTCGTTGATGCCCACCTAGTCGGCTTAAGGTTTCACGCGTTGATATTGTCAATTATTACTTTCGTGCCGCAAGTTGCCCGTTTCAGTATTCAGTCGAACTATAAGGGAGGTTTTAAGGACTTTTTCGCGTTGGCCGGTGACCAGCCATCGCAGCCGTACTGATCCTTGTACCCGTGTACATGAGTACATCATTGTACTTTACTGCAGTGTCGGTGGTAGTTGACAAAACTACGCGGCATAAGGCCAGGGGGTGAAGGTGGGGTGTGTATCTGTTTATGAACAATCGTCTCCGCCTTCAGCTCCCGTCCCAGGTTCCCGAACGGTCTTTTGTACAATCTACAAATACTCGAGTTGACCCTTGAGTGACTCTATCCTATCTATACTTGATAGGTTCCTATAGCATTATAAACCCCTAGGCTACCGATCTAGTTTCGTTTGGTAACAATACAGTTATTGTTGAAGGCTGGGATTCTTTAATCAAGGATTCTTGATTAAGTTCATGTCATACATACAGGCCTATTAAAATGATAACAGGAAATTACTGATAATATTCAGGAAAGCTTCAAATTAAAAACAAACCTTTCCACGTAGAAGCCGTAATCCCAGAACTGACACAAGCACTTGCCATGTCAGCTTTTGTTTAGCTTTGTCTCAAATAAGTTCAAAGCTGACTGACTGAACATCCACCTTTCCGGCAGCTGCGTCGATTAGCGGACTAGACTGAAGACGGACAAACAACGTATTACAATATCACAATACTTTCACCAAATTTACTTACTTATAACTACTTGCACGCTTATTCGGTATATCTTTCCATAAGAGGATGAATTTGGTGTCGTTTTGAAATAGTTTTTTTTGTTTTTAACGTTGAATTTCCGTCCTCACGGAATACCGGACAAGCCTTAGCAGTTCGCGTAGTTCCGGTATTTAGGCGTTGCGTCAATTTTTTTGTTATCATAGCTGACGGCCAATAAAAACTCATCAACGCTCGAGAGGGAAAGTAAAGATAACCACACTCACCCTTGACTCCTTTATTTTCTCTCAAATTTTCAACTTCTGCATCTGTTTCTTTGACTTTAAAAGTGAAGTCTGAAGCCTTTCTACTTCGAATTCGAGTACGAAAGTCATTAACGTACTAACCAGCCGCCCGGTCCTATTTTTATTGTGTTATACTTTTAGAGGTTTCTCACCCGAGGGGAGGTGAGGGGGGGGGGGGGGGGGGGGGGGGGGGAGTGTGTGTGTACTTACATGAAATGTGAGGCCAAGAGGCTCCAACCCTGACCCTGTTTGACTCAAAATCCGAGCTCCAAAACCCTGATTGCCCCCCACGGCTTTGGGGGAAAAACCCTGATGCCTAAAAAATACCGGACCCCAACCCTGACTGCACCCAAATTAAACTCAAATCCTGACCCTGATCTGCCCAAATCAGGTCAAAACCCTGACCCTACCTGCCCAAACTGAGCTCAAAACCCTGACCCACCCCCGCGGCACACTGACATAACACGTCACAAATAGGAGTCCCCCACCCCCCCCCCCCCCCCCCCCCCCGGGGTTTCTCACAAATAAAAAGAACTCAAATTTAGGGGTTTAGCAGCAGTGAGAATGATGTTTATTCAGGAATCGAAACGCAAACATACCGGCGAGAACATTGCAATCGAGTTCTCAGCTCAGGATAAGAATTGCTCAGCATGCTCCAGCATGCAGATACCCAAACTGGCAATTTTTAACTTTTCTTGCCGGATGTGAAAATAATTGCTAGCCAAAATCATGGTCTCTGGTATGAGAACGCGCTTTCCGGTGGCAATCGATTCTCGTACTGTTTGGCCTTTCAGGTACCCTGGTTCCAGAGGGGCTTGCTCGAAGAGCGAAGTGAACTTTCTCAACGATATACATTTAGAACGAAAAATTACTCTCTCTTAATCGTGAAACTTCTCAAAACCTCTGGCACCCAGGGTACCTTTCAGGATAACTACTAAGTTTATTATAACATCTTTGAGATGTGTTTCTGATCTATCAACAACTGTCTGTCCATATTCGTTCTGTTGTTGCATATCCCATGCATTCGGGAGAAGGAAGGACATAATTTCAGAATAACGAAAATCAATTAAGGCGGGAAACGCATCTATCATGACATCACGATTTCGTTCACTCTCTCTCGTTGATCGAAATTATCAATGTCAGATACTTGAGCGCAGGGATAAAAAAAGTGTGCCCGCAGAACTATTCTATGGACTGGTATTAATAATCAACTAAAGTCGATTAATCACCCGTATGCTAATATAACCGCCGTGGTAAGCGAGTAGCAGCTGACGTTTCGAGCGCTAGCTAGTCTGTGAGGGATACTCAAGTTAAGTTTCAAGCCAAAAATATGATTTTCCCAGGCTCGGATTTCTGAAAATAGAAGTTGCCTGCGGAGGATCTAGGAGGCTACAGTATATTATAAAAGTTCAATTAATCTGAGGCGATTCATTGAAATTGACAGGTCGCCTTCAATACCATGCATCGCTAGGGTGTGATTTTAATGAAGCCGCTACGCGTGAGGACAAGAAGCTCGCCGCCTGTTCCTAAAAGTGAAATTAGCGAGGAGTTCTCCTCTGCGTGCAAGTCAAACCTAACGTTTCCATGGTGATGCTTTGGAGGAAAATGTCCAGTTAATCCGTGTTAAACGTTCATTTAATTGATCTAACTCCTGCTGTATTAGTAATTATTGTCTTCGCGTACTGTAGAGGTCGCAGGTTTGATTCCATGCTGATCCTGCTGTTAGGGTTTTAAAATAAATTAGGAGACTGAGTGGTGCCTAAATTTGAACTCTTTAAGCCTCAAGGCCTGATAACTGATTTTTAGCTATTTGTCAGCGGTCTGAAATCTCCCAAGCACTAATACATTATATTCTTGGTTTGTATACGTTATATTAGCGCTTATTTAACGATATGTGAAGTATATCGTTAAATGAAATGTCCCAAGCACTAATATCTTATATTCTTGGTTTGTATACGTTATATTAGTGCTTATTTAACGATATATGAAGTACCTACCCGCGTATGTAAGAGATGACCACACTCGTATTATTCTCACTTCACGCCAGTCGAGCAGCAACTCGTTACAATCCTTCTTGACATACAATGACAGAGCAAGTACCAAAGAAAAACGTGGCCAGGGCTCAAACCGTTCTTGTTACTCCAGCTGCTGGCCTTTCAAAAGCTCCCCCTTCTACTTCCACCACCACCGACTCCACCGGCTCGGAAAAAGAACTGTTAGTGGTAAATATCAGTCTTTTCCTATTTTGCGTTACCTTCGAAGCTTTGGGGGTTTCTCAGTGTAAGCATGTCCTGAAATTGTTAAAGCAAAAGTGCACTTGAAAACACTTGAAAACTTCGCTAAATTCCCCATTAAGTTCAGGTGTATTTAGACTCGTTCTATTAATGATTTGGGATTTAAAATGGTTAGGGTTTTTTCAAATTTGGGGGTTAGAGTTTTAGAAGGTTTGTATGAGAATTCGAAAAAATGAATTATTAATATGCTTACACTGAGAAAGCGCCGAAGCTTTGCAGTATCTTAAATTTAGTAGAGTATTTATATTTTCGGCTCTTTCTAGGTGTATCAACGACAATGAACTAGAGCAAAACAATACCCTGAAATACAAAGGACCCTAACCCCACAATAGAGTTGTTCATTGTCCTGAATTTCAGGACGTTGATACACCTACAAAGGCCCATATTTTCTTTTCCCATTGCAATTGCTGCTCGGTTGTCGTTCGAGGCTTTGTAGAACGCTTGTGAAATTGAAATGTTGAAGTCGAATTACGATTACTTTTCGAGTACAATATTGAATTTGCATTGCTGCTCGGTTTGCCATTCGGGGCTTTGCAGAATGCTTGTGAAGTGAAACAATGAATTTCTTGCATTGCTGCTCGGTTTGCCATTCGGGGCTTTGCAGAATGCTTGTGAAATGAAATAATGAATTTCTTGCATTGCTGCTCGGTTTGCCACCGGGGCATTGCAGAATGCTTGTGAAATTGCAGCCTTATTGGATTATTTTGCATTTCTGTTCAATTTGCCATTCGGGGCTTTGCAGAATGCTTGTGAAGTAAATATTGATTTTTTTGCATTGCTGCTCGGTTTGCCACCGGGGCATTGCAGAATGCTTGTGAAGTAAATATTGAATTTATTGTATTGCTGCTCGGTTTGCCTTCGGGGCATTGCAGAATGCTTGTGAAATTGCAGCCTTATTGGATTATTTTGCATTTCTGTTCGGTTTGCCTTTCGGGGCTTTGCAGAATGCTTGTGAAGTAAATATTGATTTTTTTGCATTGCTGCTCGATTTGCATTTCAGAGTACTTGTAAATTATATTATTGAGTTTATTTTGCATTACTGCTCGGTTTGCTGTTTGCCGTCGGGACATTGCAGTATGCTTGTGAAAGCTAAAATATTGAATTAGCATTGCTGCTCGTTTTGCCATCGGGGACATTTAGACTGATGTTTGTGACGTTATTATTAAAATAGTGAATTGGCTTTGTTGCTCAGTTTGCCATCGGGGCATTACAGAATGCTTATGAGCTTAAACTATCGATTCTATTTGCATTGCTGCTCAATAGGCTATCGATATTTTGTAAAATACTTGTAGAGTAAAAATTTGAGTTGTATTTACTGGTTGGACTTTATAAATATCACGAGCTTAGACCCATTTCGCTACTTCGCTGCCGCGGTCACGCTTTCACAGATTGAGTTTATCATGTCTGCCTTCAGTCCACTATACCTGTCGTGAGGAATGTGGTTTATTGTGGGTTCTCATGCTTATTTATTTATTTTTCCACTAGAGAACATAACAGTAAAATGAGTTATTCACACCCTATTATGGTTTATGCATATGTCGTATTCATCATTCTGTGAGGCGCCACCGCTCGTTCCGTGTGGTTTTGGCATATAATACTGTTCAATTAGTTATCTCTTATTTTATAAGTTTATAAGTTTATAAAGACGCTAGAGGATGGAGAGGCAAAAGGTCCCGCTGTAGAGTCTATGCTCCGTAAGGTATGGTATGCGCTGTGAGGACGATTTCGACAAAGTATCATAATGAAAAGGCGCCCTCCTATGATATGATTGTCACACCTCTCTGGCAACGATTGCAGGTCGACCAGGCCCAGTTCCGTGCTTATTTTCTCGCCTTATTAGCTGGAAAGGAGTATTCGTCTCTCCTCGACTCGCTCGCCAATGCAAGGTAGACAAGTCTTTCGGGCGTGTGTCAACCGACTCACCCTACCGGAGGTCGCCCACACCTCTCAGAAACCCGTCATGATACTCCGATCGACCGACGTGTTTCTTCTGCGGCATCGCAGGCTATATGATGTCGCAATGCTTCCGTCGGCAGAGAGCAAACAGAAACTCTCGTGGTACTGGTTCCTTCGGCCAAGGGCGTAAATATTATTAGTTCCGGAAAACCCCAGTAATATTTAACTGTCTGTAATATGACTGTTATGGATTGTATAATTTAATGTCGAGCTTATTCCCGATAGTTTCTTTACTCTATATATGTAACCAGATAAGGCAAGTTTTGATGTGGGAAATTAAATTATTTCATCCTATTTGTCAGCGGTCTCCCTCAGCGCGTATATAAGAGATGACCGCACTCGTATCATTCTCACTTCGCGCCAGTCTAGAACTTCGAGATGCTACTCCGCACAATTATTCTGCCTCCTTCGCGCTTCCCATGCTGTTGCAGTTCAGTTGTATTTTCCCCACCCACCCTCTCCGTTGCCTGCTGTCAGTATAAACTGATCACGACAGCTGGCTCCCATTCTCATCTGGGGATGCAGGTTCTCGCAGTGGCAAAACATTCTCCTCTCACCGCTACGGTCCCGTGTTCGATTCCCGGCTCAGGCACCGTATGTGAGTTAGGTTTGTTGTTGATTCCTTATCTGCATTCGAGGGTTTCTCTCGAGGGTATAGTGTGTCCAAAACAGCTAATGTAGTAGGGAGTGTGAGTAGTAAAAGCAGGCTCATAATTTTTTGTCCGCTATAGAGGTTTTGCACCATCACGTGACTTCCTAGCAACTGTTGCTACGCCGCCATGTTGGATGGCAGGCAGAACCAAAATGGCGTAGTGTTTGACTGAGCGCGGGAGTTCGAGTGATGAATTGAAATATTGACTATCTTTATTCGCCCTGGCCTAAATTTGGGCAAAGTTCAATAATATATTGAAAACACTTTGACCACGATGGTTTCTGAACTAAGTTTCCCTGTCATTCGGTTTACATGACTAACTTACCACTGGTCTACGTTTCCGCCGAACTATTTTCACATATAGCTCAGAATGTTCTGAGTTGATGTTCAGTAACTATCTGGTGCTTTTAGAGAAATGCAAACAATGCTTATGAACGTGAAGCATTAATCCTATGAGAAACACGTAATGCATCGTAAACGATGTATAGTCACTAATTAAAACTATAAGTTATCTTCAGTGTCTCTTTCATTTAGGACCGTTCTCGGCCAAGAGAACTTACCTAAGTAAAGCAAACATAACTGGTTGCTTTCAAAACAATGATCAAACTTCTGCTGCAGCTCTTCCAACGGACCATAGCAGCGATAGCGTTTGAGAAAAAATACTCGGAATTTAAGGCTTTTACGGTATACAGCATTCTTCCTCATTAATAGATGGCTGGAGTACATTAATATGTCCGATGAAACTTTCTCGAAGAACTGAGTCTAAATAGAGGTATAATTTTTTCCAGATTTAAAAAGTACGCACGTGCGTATCAGGGTACGCATAAGATAGTTACGCTTCTGCCAAAATGGCTAAGAATACGCGTCAATCGACGGAAACTTACCATAGCTTTAAAAGTACTCAGTTTACACTGAAAACTTACTCAAACGAACAGAACACCCATATGGAAATTAAATGAGAATCAGGTTGACCCCTAGCCTTAAAGAAACGCCAACCATCTTCATCTGTCCAGGGAGCTTGTTCCCATTGAGTGAGACGAGGCGGCCGCTGTACGTACTCCAGGCTTACATCTGTCCAATATAACTCCAATGTAAAGAGTTCTTCCTCGAGACACGTATGGTCGTCTGGACTGTACAATTTCCATGAAATCTCCAAGAGCTTCACGAGAACGGTATCAAACTTTAATTTTACCTTTGTTTGATCATGTGGACAGTTATATTATTTGTGTATGGGGATAGATGCAATAGCAGCCTAATGGCAATAATGCAAATATTGCACATTAGTATATACCACACCAGTGAATATCACTTTTCGCGCGCTCTGATTGGCTACTCAAACGGTACATTCACCTCCGAGCAAAGCAGCGATCATCTCGCGCGAGTTTTTGTCCATTTGACAGAAAATAAAATAACTATTTGGTGTTGGCTATTCACTTGCACTGTGGTATATACTAAAACAAAAGCGGCGAGGTAAATATCCATCACTATTCACCGACACTGAGGTGAATAATTGTTAAACAAGGCTGCACAATTAATTCTAGACTTGCCTAGATAGAGTGGAGAGGAACGGGTAGTGGAATCTCCCTCCTCCCTAGTGAGTTTGAAACGTTCTCCCGAGAGCATGTATGTAGATCCCATTTTCTCTCTTTCCCTGTATGCTAAATTCTCCCTCCTCCTTAATTTTATTCCTGATTTCTCCCTCCTCCCTGATTTTTTTTGCCAATTCTCCCTCCTCCTTGGCCTTGTTCTGTCACAGGAAAAAAAAAATGAGGAAAGTGGGACACTTGTCATTAATGCCAGATGGGTTTTGGCGAATTCTCAATGTTTTTTTATTTTTATTCCTGTGTCTTCCTCCGCATTCTAGATATTCTTCTAGTTCTTTGGTCTTACAGTGCCTTGAGTGGAAACCACTCAAAGAGATCAGAGGCGACTGTTTTATCTTTTGTAAATATGAGATGCATTCCCCAAAAAAAAGGCATTAGTGTAGGTCAACAACCCGCCAACTATCGTCACAGAATCTGCCACGTATGGCATTTGTACAAGTAACTTCTTGCAAGAATTCAGGCTATTTATAAATAGATGCTTCATAATTTCGTTAGTTTCTTATTCCTAGTTGTATATCATATTATACTTTATTTTTATTCATAGTACTATATCAGTATAATTAGTAGAATATCACGAATCCTGCAATCTGATTGGCTAAGCTGCTCTCTAAAGCCGGTTTCATACATCCCAGCCACTTTTTGGACAAATTTGATAGGAAATATAGGCTGTGCAAGTTCTAAATATAGGAAAATATAGGATTTCCCCCAAAAATATAGGCACTTTATAGGAGCTAAAATAGCTTTCAAACAATAAACAATAAACACACAATTTTTTAAACGTGTGAACTTTTAATGTGTTTGATCAAACCTGTTTTTTTTTTATTGATAGGAAATAATTTTGTTAATTCACAACAAAAATGCTAAAAGTGTAAAATATATATGTATCACTCAGCATACATCCTATTTATAGGAAATATAGGAGGATTTCTTGAAATATAGGCTCTTTATAGGATCCTATACAAATTATAGGATATATAGAAAACATAGGAGGTCTGGGATGCCTGCGGTTTCCAAAAGCAAAACAATGGCTTTCGAGAACGTTGGGAGAACACTTGAAATGCTTGAAAATCACACGCCTTTGGCGTGCTTCATTTCGCCAGTAAACACTTTGAAATGTGTGATCTATTGCTTAATTGTAGTTCATCATTATCGCTCATTGGCCGAAAGCGATCACGTGACGTGATAGTTGTCGGCCTCGACGGACACACTCTATTTCATGTATAATAGTGCCCGCTGAGAGCGGAAGACAATTGTCTCGGAACTATCGGCTGATATTTTCCCTTAGAAATTTGATGTTCTTAAAATTAGCATATAGTTCTCGGGCTTATATTTGTTTTAAGAACATCAAGTGTGTGTCTGTCTAGGAACTATCGGCTTATATGCTAGTTTTAAGAACATCAATTTGTCGTTATTGTTCATCACAAAATTGTCTTCCGCTCTCCACGCCGGGCACAAAAGATCGTAAAAAGGCCGAGGTTGAGTGGTCACAAAAAAGTAAAATCAAACACCATTTCTTGACGACTATTCAAAATTTGAAGAAATTTTGGCAGATTGGTAACGAAGTGACAATTGTTTACGTCAGTTCTGCCGTTGTTGTGACATCATAAGGAATGTCTCCTATTTTGGTGAAATTTAATCTTTAAAGCACATTGCAAACAGATTATGTGATCAAAATGCCTTCATGAAACATATTCATTTGGCAAAAATTTGAACTCTCTACGATAATCACGCCTGGCATAAGTTACCTCAAAATCGATCACTAAAAGCGAGCCAAAAATATATAAACCAGCACATCTTGTTTAATTCGCTGTCAAATTTAACGAAATTTTCGTATGTTAATATTAAAATGAAATAACGTCTTTAGAATCAAACACGTTTGTATATTGACGTTGGTGTGACGTCATAACGAACGACCCCTTTTAAGGTCAAATTCTGCGTTACCTATACGTTTGAAATAAAGCATGTTATCACAACAACATAAATATGTGTTTTTGATTGCCGCAATTTTAAAGTTTCTACGATAACTATTTGCTGAGTTATTAAGAAATGAAGTTTCCTGTGACGTCACATTTTCTGACGTCATGGGTCTGACATCAGTCATGTTTTCTAAATTGAATAAACATAAAAAAGACCATATTGCGGCTATTCAGTGTACAGTAAGTACAGTTCCTCTTTAAAACCCGAACAATTATTGAATAGTTATTTTTAAAAGACGTTTTCAAAAATATATGACGTCATAATGACGTTTCCTCTTTTTCACTGGGAATTTTAAAGTATTTCCTCTCAAAAATCGAAAATTCTAAAAACATACGGTTGTTGGTACCGATTTACTCTTTTGATTGCTAGATTGTCGTAAACAAATATTTTAAACTCTAAAAGATGAATGAAGAAGTTATTTTGTAAATGGTTCTGTATTGAATATTTCCCGCCAAATTATGGCGGGAAAATTGCCAAAATTCAAAATTTAATAACTTTTCTCCCTCTTAACCAATCGAACTCGGGTTTTCGGTTTCTTTGTTGTCGACATGATGAGAAATCGAAAATATAAAATTTACTGATGTTCAAGGTAATTGAAAACATCGAGAAACCTATTATAAATGGATACATGACGTAACTGTGACGTCATCAAGATGTCTACGGTAGATCAAATCATCGGATTTTGTTTAGGTCGTCGGTCTTCATCATCGCACAAAAATTCAATCTTCTATGTTGGAAACTTTTTAAAATATAGCAAAGTGATAGATTTTAGGGTCATTTGTGCCAAGCGTGAAATATATCCAGAGTTATAGATGATTCACTATTTTTATGACGTCATTATCAGTGACGTCAGGCTTCAAGCATAAATCAGACTAACTACTCTAAAAATATCACTAAAGAAAACACTGTTAGACAAAGGTATTCCGTCGATAAAATATATTCAAAAACATCTGAACTGGCTATTTTCTGAGGACACCGAAATATATTTATGACGTCATAATGCCGTATACCAAATTCTAAGCTTTATACTGAAAAAAAATAATCAAAATTCTAAAAAGAACACGTTGTTATTAATAAAGAGTTTATTATTGTGCAAAATATGATGTACCCGATATTTCGAACTCTAAAAGATGAAAGAAGGGATATTTTCATAAATGGTTTTATGCTATTTATTTCCCGCCAATTTTTGGCGGAAAAATCGCCAACAATTAAAATTGAATAACTTTTGTTTACCTCAACCAATCGAGAACGGGTTTTCGATTCCTTCATTCTCATGAACAAGAGATTTTAAAAAGACGTGACGTCATAATAACGGCTACATTAGCTTAACTTATCAGGTTATGTTTTGTTGACACTCCTTTATACACCTACCAAAATTCATTCCTCTACGCCGAATACCAGTTTTAAAATATAGAAACCCCGGTCTTTCTACAGTCATTTGTGCCCGGCGTGAGTGGGCACTATATACAAATAGTGTGTCCGTCGAGGAACTATCGGCTGATAGTTGCCTTCAGAAATCATTTGAAGTTCTGGAAACAGATATAAACCCGAGAAGCCATTATATGCTAGTTTTAAGAACATCAAATTTCCAAGGGAAACTATCAGCCGTTATAGTTCACCACAAAATTTTGGCGCGCGCTCATTGGCCAAAAGCGATCACGTGACGTGATAGTTGTCATCCGCGGATGCAAACTATCAGGCGTTATAGTTCACCACAAAATTTTCGCGCGCTCATTGCCCAAAAGCGATCACGTGACGTGATAGTTGTCGTCCGCGGATGCAAACTATCAGGCGTTATAGTTCACCACAAAATTTTGGCGCGCGCTCATTGGTCAAGAGCGATCACGTGACGTGATAGTTGTCGTCCACAGGCGACAGTGCCCGCTGAGCACGAAAGGCAATTTTGTGTTGAACAATAACGCAAATAGACTGTGTCTGTCTCGGACCTATCGACTGATAGTTTCCCTTGGAAATTTGATGTTCTTAAAACTAGCATATTATATTTGTTTTAAGAAGAACAAATTTCCGCGGGCAACTATCAGCCGATAGTTGCTCGACGGACACAGTCTATTTGTATAATAGTTCCGAGACAGACACTCTATTCGTCGTTCTTGTTCATCACAAAATTGTCTTACGCTTTCTGCATGCACTATTATACAAATAGACTGTGTCCGTCGAGGAACTATCGGCTGATAGTTGCCCGCGGAAATTTGATGTTCTTAAAACAAATATGAGCCCGAGAACGAAGTTCGAGGGCTTATATGCTAGTTTTAAGAACATCAAATTTCCAAGGGAAACTATCAGCCGATAGTTCCGAGACAAACACAGTCTATTTGTCGTTATTGTTCATCACAAAATCGTCTTCCGCTCTCAGCGGGCACTATCGCCTGATAGTTTTCATCCGCGGACGACAACTATCACGTCACGTGATCGCTTTTAGCCAATGAGCGCGCGCCAAAATGTTGTGGTGAACTATAACGCCTGATAACTTGCCTGCGCGTACGACAACAATCACATCACGTATCAATTTCATCCAATCACAATCGGAGAGAATTTTGTGATGAACTGTAACGCCGCCTGATAGTGTGCCTCCGCGGTCGACAAGTATCACGTGGGGTGAACTATAACAGCCGATAGTTCCTTGACGGACACACTCTTATTTGTATAATAGTGTCCGCTGAGAGCGGAGACGATTTTGTGATGAACAATAACGACAAATAGTGTGTGTTTGTCTCGGAACTAGTGTCGGCTGATAGTTTCCCTTGGAAATTTGATGTTCTTAAAACTAGCATAGAAGTCCTCGAACTGCGTTCTCGGTCTTATATTTGTTTTAAGAAGATCAAATTTCCGCAGGCAACTATCAGCCGATAGTTCCGAGACCGACACACTTTTGTATAATAGAAACTTCGAGATCACAGTCTAATTGTTAAATATAATGTTTATAACATAGGGGGCCATGAATACTGAATTCTGATTGGCTTACGAGCAGGGTATTTTTTCTTAATCAAGGGCCTGATTACTGGCGTCTGATTGGAAGTTGATTGCTTAGCAATAGGTTTTTCGCTGGTTAAAGTTTGCAGAGACTTTTCAGCTCATGTGCACTTCTGCTCCAAAAAGCAAACAAACAAGATCTTACAACCATTTTATGACAACAGAAAGTTTATAGCTAGGTCAACTAATCTGTTAAGTGTTATTTTACAAATTTCTAAAGGATATTTTGAGCGAATAATGTGGTATTTGTAATTTGTCATGTGGTATTTGTGACTGCAAAGTTGACTCGGTTTATCCTTGATTTTGACATTTGTTTGTTTGACAAAATAAATCCAAAAGCTTCTCATTCCCGCTTTAAACCTCCCTGTAATTGCAAATAATAGTTATCAAGTTAAAAAAGGCAGAAGTTTAAGAGAATTTAATACAAAACACTGCGTTTTTCTGTCGAGTTTGAGTCTTAAAGCTTTTCAAGCGTCCAATGCACTACTCGCTGGTTTGTAAAAACTATAACATTTGCGAATAAACTATTAAAGACAAATCGAAAATGCATTGTTGTATTTTGTCTACTCATTTACCGTTATAATCAGAATGTGAACATAAGGTATTATTATTAAAGTTTGAAAATCCGGTCAGCGGAAATACTATGTGCCGCGAATCACTGTGCTCTAAAGTTTTGACGCCGGCTTCACCATTTTCGTGAAACTTGTTTACCTGTGATTCTTTATGTTCACTGATCGGTTAGGGTATATTTTATGGTTCAGGTTTTAGTTAATTTATACGGTCAGAGGTCGCAGTCATTCCTGTATATTAGCCGCGAAGTGATGTACCGACTTAGAAACTAGAAACGAGTTAGAAACTAGCAAGGCAGCAAAGAGTATTCTAAGTGTAATCAGCCGCATTTCACATAGTATCACTGTAGATCTGAGTATGTAAAGGCACGAAAGAGAAAGATATGACCGTTACTATTTGAAAATGTGGTTCGCCTGGGAGGACTCGAACCTCTGTTTCACGCGTTCAAGGCGGACGTGAAAACCACTACACCATCGGAGAACCTACGGACCGCTGACCGGATTTTCTATTCTGTAAAATACCCCCGCCGGTTTTCCATTGACAATGAGCACACATAGATTTATTTTGCTCGGAGAAAAATATCCCTCTGTTATAAAAAGTAATCGCATGGGACCTCGAAAATTAAGGATGAATCACTAGCGTTTTCAAACTTTGCACCAAATTAAATTGCCCTCGTCGCTTCGGTGACAAGTTTGAAAACACGCGTGATTAATCCTTAATTTTCTCGGCCCCATGCGAGTACATATACTAATTAGTCAGTTAATTTTCTTTTTATACGCTTGTTTTAATTTTTATATTCATATCCGAGGTCCCTCGTGAAAAGCACCTTCTGGTGCGGAGGCTTAGACAAGGAGAACCAATCCCCTTGCAGAACGAAAACAAAGCATTCCAACTGACAGTCACTTGAGCCAATCAGTGTCGAGTACAATACAGTAGC
This sequence comes from Actinernus sp. WN-2022, assembly GCA_030867875.1. NCBI lineage: Eukaryota > Metazoa > Cnidaria > Anthozoa > Actiniaria > Actinernidae > Actinernus > Actinernus sp. WN-2022. The sequence continues at coordinate 65,022 of JAOWCC010001278.1, forward strand.
ATTTCGAATTGCTCGAGCTTCGATCCGGTAAAAGGCGAATTTGGTCGACTAGTTCTGAAGTCAGTCCGCTTTCGAATGAAGAAAATCACATAGACATGTTAGGATTTATACTTTGGTATGCTTTATTTTCGTTGTGAAATGTGTACAACCTTCGCCATTTAAGTACGGACCGCCCGACAAAATAAGGCTATATAGAACACTGAACGAACTCCTCTGACAGATCGCCGGTATTTTGTATGACTTCCCTTTCCCCTTCCCCCTTCACAATGTTGGGATAGAAAGGCAACATTTCGGTCTTCTCGAAAACCAACATTGAAATGGGGGAGGGGGGTGTGTTAAAAATAGCCGGAAATTGCTCAAGAGGTCCGACTTAAATGGCAAGGGTTGTAGTTCTCGTTGTCTAAGTGGCTCCTGTTTCAGTAGTCGCACTGTAAATATCTACGTATTATTCTCAAACTCGCTAAATATTCATTACGGTTCGGCCAATAGGGTGGCGGCATATCAGTCACGTGATGTATCTGGATAGGAAGTTCAGTATTCATAAACTTTTGCAACGACAACAATACGCATGCGCTAAAAAATTGCATATTTACTGTACCTAGAAATGTAGTTCTCAATACAGTATCTAGAACCATATTTTTAGATACAGTATTTAGGGAAAAAAATCTAGGTACAGTAAATATGCAAATTAATTATTAAATGGTTTATTTTTTACACAACACCTAAAACTCCCATAATCCACATACACATACGTTTCTCGTCTTCGACGAAAATTGCTTCTCTCTCTGTCTTGGCTCCTTTCTGCACGTAGATTAATAATAATAATGGCCATATTTATATAGCGCCATATCACCACAGTTTCATGGCGCTTTACATATTACGATGACTGACATATCCCGTCAGTGAATTATTTCGGACTGCGGGTTATATCACCATGAAGAATTTTAATTTCTGCATCCAACAACCAAAAATTCAACGTTTCGGCTGTCATAGTCAGTATTTCCGTGTTCAAGCTTTCTACAAGAACAACATCAAGACCAAACAGGTTTGACGCCGCTGCTACGTCGTCATTGCTTCTTTCTGAAATCTCTGAAAAATCTCTGAATTCCTAACGAGACCTGAAACAACCATGGGGGCTGATCAAAGCCAGGTCCCGGCTAATCCACAGATCGAATTGGAATTTAGCGTGTTCGTTTTTGCGGAGGGAGGAAAACCGGAGAACCTGGTGAAAAAACCCCGGAGCAAGGGTGAGGTTCCAACAAATTCAACTCACATATGGCGCCCCGTCCGGGAATCAAACCTCCACGCTTCAAAAATACGCATACCCCACTGACTTTTATACTGGGCTGTTTTCGGGATAGCATTTTTCAATCTTTGCAGCTCTCCTCTTTACTCAAAGCCTCGCCGAACCGTTTCGCCATGGCTCTGGCTCAAATGTCGAAGGCACGCGTCATGCAAAGTGTACACGCACGCATTCAAATAAACAATACGCCTTTTGCAGGAAACAGTCACGTGCTGATAATACATCGTCAACGAATGAATTGAGCTCGTGATCTCCATGGAATAGGCGTTGCCATGGATGCTGGGTGGCAAGCTATCTTTAAAGTGCAAGTAAATCCTAGCCTGAATTTCAGCCGTCTCCTCTGGTTCGTTTCTCCCGAGAGGAGGGAGGAACAAACCAGAGGAGACGGCTGAAATTCAGGCTAAGTAAATCCATAAAACAACATGAACTCTTTTTGCTCAAAATTCTATTTCTGATATACTTCAGTTGTCTAACTTTGTTTTCTTTGAGAGACAGGAGCAGAAAGTAAACTAGAATAAACGTTACCCGAATTGCGGGATTGATTCATCTTGTGATGTCACAAAGAAAACCTACGGGATTCTATTGTAGTAGTTTTCTCTAGGGAGGGGCTTGATTCATCTTATGACGTCAAAGGATCCATGAAAAGTAACCAAAATTAGGAATTAAATGCCAGAAATGTTACAAAATTTGCAAGATTAATACCTTTTTTGTGAGAAACAAACACAATAGTACAATATTAAACACTTAATGACTGGCCCCGAGGGAAACAGTGAGTTTTGTTTCCCCGAGATCTTCGATGTTCCCCGAGAGGGAGTCGAGGGGAAACAAAACTCACTGATTCCCGAGGGAACAGTCATTAAGTGATTTGTTATATAGACATAAGTTTTACTAGAGGCAAAGCTGTGCATAAATACAGGACCTACCTGATACGAGCGTGGTTTGTCGTCTTCTCTTCGGGAAGCTGCTTTTCAACACAAAACGCTGCCAGCATCGCTACGGCATTTTTAGTATCGTTTTGTATCTTTCTTGCATCCTTTTTTAATAATAATAATACTTTATTATTTGCTATAGCGCACTCTCCAGAAATGCCCAAATGCGCTTTACATATATATACAATTCAAATCTAAAAACCTAAGTTAAAGTATAAATAACGATAATAAATGCTAACTATATATAATAGAAATATCGGAACTTATATGAACAGTAAAAAGTTAATAATATACTAATTTAAAAAGATGTGTCTTGAGTTTCTGCTTAAAAATTACAACACTAGGACTACACTTAATGTCCATAGGTAATTTGTTCCACATATAAGGAGCGCAAACTGAGAACGCTCTGGACCCATACGATTTGGCATGATATGATGGCTGGCAAAAAAGCAACTTGTCAGCAGATCTAAGAGCTCTCTTTGGAACATAAGGTACAAGCAGTTCACTTAGGTACATTGGTGCTAGACCGTTAACTATCTTGTAGGTAAACAACAAAATCTTAAAATTTATGCGCTGTTCCACTGGAAGCCAGTGCAATTCTATGAGCAAAGGCGTGATATGATCAGCCTTGCGCGACAAGGATATGAGCCTCGCAGCCGAGTTAAGAGCATACTGTAAACGCTGGGTTAAGTAGCTAGGCAGGCCATACAATAAAGAATTACAACTATCAATTCGAGACGTAACAAATGCGTTAACGAGGGTCTTTGTAGATTCAATACTAAGATATCTGCGAACTTGGGAAATGTTCCTAATGTGGAAGAAGGCAGACTTGCAGATTTCACTGATATGCTTCTAGAAGTTCATTGTGCTATCGAACACAACCCCGATGTTACGCGCAGATGGAGTTGGAGAAACTGGCGAGTGTCCGACAGTCACAGATTCCAACGATGGCTGTGGGCGATGTCTTGAGCGCAGAATCAGAAGCTCCGTCTTATCGTTGTTCATCTTCAAGTTGTTATACAGCATCCACCGATCGATATCGCATACGCAGGCTTCAACTCGTTCACGGGACCAATTTCTCTCTCGCGCTTGATAAAGATGTAAATTGTTTCTTTGGAGCATTTTGAATGCTTTGTTTCGACGAAAAATGATCAGCTTTTGATGAAGATCTAGACATTTTGGTAAACTAATATTTCCCGCCTTTACCTAGCCAGTGGCGCGCGCGACACATCACACCATCTTCTGTCACGATGTGATCACGTGGCAGGCAACAATTGATGATTCGTTGCCCGCGCGGGAAACATTGGATTTTGAAGACTGCCACGTGACCCTGAATCAGCCAATGAGTGCGTACGTTGTGTCTGGAAAACTTATGGTAATGTAACAATATTTTTTATTTTTTGACATGATACTTGCACTTTAAAGACACTGTTTTAGAAAGATCGACAATCGATTGGAGGTGGCAAATAGCATTTACATATAGGTTTTGCTAATCTGAACACTACCACCCTCGTACAAGTGCCTCTTTATTGGAGGCTTAGAGCAAAGTTTGTGGACGATCTAACTTTATTAGAAGTAATACCTAGGAACTCACCATCAGTAATGAGTTATATTGCATCGGATGTTCAAGAATTTGCTAGCAATAACAACATGCAGCTTAATCCGAAAAAGTGCAAGGAGATGCGTGTTAGCTTTCTTCATTACAATAGCTGCGAACTTCAGCCCATTGCCATCGGCGGCACATATATCAAGGAAGTGACGTCATTCAAGCTACTCGGAGTGTTCATTTCTAATGATCTCTCATGGACTGATCACTGCGGGTACGTGGTGAAGAGGGCTAACAGGCGCCTCTACGCAATTAGACAACTTAAGAAATGTCGTGTTCCACCAGTAGACCTGGTCAGCATCTACTGCTCTCTAGTGCGTTCTATTCTAGAATACGCCTGTGTCGTGTTCGCCAACCTTCCTAAATACTTATCACAAGATCTTGAAAGGGTACAGAGGCGCGCTTTAGCAATCATATTCCCTTCCCTGCCATATGCAAGCGCGATGGCTAAGGCTGGGATCACCACCCTAGAGGAGCGCAGGGATATGGCATGCGCCAAGTTTATAAGAAAAATCACTCCTGGAAACCCCCTGTATTCTCTTATACATTCTCGGATCACCGGACAGTCTTCTCACTATAATATGAGACCAAAAGCGCATACCACTATGGCGACAAAAACCGACCGCTTTGGCGGTTTTGTCAGCACAAAATATGCGTCCAGAGCGCTCATTAACTAGTTCTCGGTTATATCTCATAATATAGATATGTATATCTATTAGTATTATTTATTATATAGTAACTTACTAGGAAGTTGTCTGTTCGTTAGTATATATGTATAGTTGACCTACACTGTAATTCAGCCACTGGCTGCGAGAGTGATTAATAAACGAATTATTATTATTATTATTATTAGATTGTGTAATCACCTTCATATTTATACTTGCCAGAAGAAGGCTGGTTTGGCCAGCCGAAATATCGTAGAATTCTCAATATATACGTTGTTCGATCAGCTTTTCTGTAGTCCTTGGACTTGTTTACTTTAAATATATGAATTATAAGATTTTTTGGCAACCCAGTACAACCACGTGACTGCATTCCTGCAAAAGGTCCATTATTATTAAAACCCTCGACGCAATGAATATTTAATGAGATTGAGATCCGCCTCGAAGCTGAACTGATTACTTGTATTGAGAACGTTACTTCAAACACAGCTCCGAAGATAAGAAATAGTACTTAAAATAAGGATGAATCTCAGATGATCTACGTATTACAGGAGCACTCAGAAAATGCTTGGGTAGGGGTGTGCCGCGAGACCTCAAAACCCTGACCCTATCCCAGACCTAAAAATGAGGTTTACCATATCGTATCCCAGACTTGAAGCAAAAAAATATATACCCTATCCCAGACTTGAAGCAACAAATATATATACCCTATCCCAGATACCGAATAGTTTTAAATTAAAATTACACTACGAAAGCCGTTGTTTTGTTTTAATATGGTATTTTAATCTGTAGTGTAGTCAATAGAGCGCTAAGCATGGCGCCAACGACAAGTATTATCAAAATCCATTCCTTTTCCAGATCAAAACCGTAAAAACGATACCCTTTCCGAGACCTCGGCAGCTCAAAAACCATACCCTATCCCGAGGCACATACCCGTATAGGCCATATAAGGGGTACTCCCTAAAAATTAGGATGGGGGCGTGTCGCTGTGCCCTTGAAGCCCTTACCCTGTTCCAGACCAAGAAATTGTATTTTTGCAACCTTGTTCCAGACAAAATGGCAAAAAGGGTACCCTGTTCCAGACTAGAAACAATGAAAACATACCCTGTTCCAGGCAAAATGGCAAAATGATATCCTGTTCCATACCAGACTAGCGCCTGATATGATACGCGCGAGACGTTGTGCTCCACCCGCCACTCGAATCATAAACAGATACACGGACCGTGAATAACTCAAACCGTCCTGAGGCCCTTCCAAAACATTACGACACTGTACCAGACCAAAACATTGATTTATATACCCTGTTCCAGACTAAGAATTGTCAAAAACCATACCCGGCCTGTCGAGCGGCACGTACCCGTATAGCCTATATATGGGGAGTACCCCTACCCCCGGGCTATATTGTAACTTTCCCGTACCGCAAGTCCGACACTGTCTGACAAAAACCATAGGCAACCAGGTTGCTTTGACTAGCTTTGCGTCCCGTAAGTCATATAAACTAAGTCAGCTCTGGTTTTGTCACGTCACCCGGCCGTCACGCGCACTACATGGTCCGTTTTGACGCCGGCCATTCTCTATCTCCGATCACAAATAACCTGATCTTTGCCATTTCTTTATCTCGCTTTCAAAATTGTACAGTTACAACCTGGGTGGTACGTCTTTCATATTTCAACTTCGGTTTTGTCAGTTTTCAACAATAGTCCAGTTTTGTATTCGAAAATTAATTTTCGACTACGAAACTGGACTATTTGCTTAGCGACCACACTGGCACTTCAAGTACTTAGCTGTTTCTGAAAATGTCAATCAGCAGTCTTGCCTCTTTGTTTCTCTGACGAAGGACTTGTGTTCTAAACGTCAGCTGCTACTCGCTTCCCACGGCGGTTCGCATACCCTGATCAACTTTTTAAATGACAACATTTAGTACGAGGAATGATATACATGTAGGGGTTGTTTTAATAAACAGGGAATGCTAGAATTTGGCGAAATTTCGAAACCAAATTGCATCTTTCATAGCATGGAAATTGCTATGCAGAAGTATTACCATATAATTGCATATTTACACAGTAAGTGTTTCTTCAGTAAATGTTTTTATTTTCACAAATAAACGTTTTTCTTTGCATGTTCTAAAGAAAAACAATAACGGCGGCGATAATAGCCTGTACCGTTCATTCATGCGTTCAGTGTTCACACTCTGAGTAAATATAAAAGAAGGTACATTGTTGTCTATGACAGGATAAACAATGAAACCTGGTTCTATAAATTTCCCAATGTGTAAATACACCAACTCAAAGATATAGTATGGGTGATGGACGCTCCGTGTAATTGGCTCCTAGAATTGCCCATTTTTAAATGTTTAAAATGATCTTCAACTTCGTTCCCAGGGGTCTTTGTTTCCAAGAGTGCGTCGGTCGGTGGTATTCGGCCGCTGATCGGCCAGACGTTTCGCGCGCGCTGATTGGTGAACTTTTATCGTAGATAAGAATACAGACAATAATGCTGACGCGAGGCGCTCGCGCGACCGCATAAATTTTGTTGTAGAGGCGTTTTTGCCTTTTCAATACTCGCCTCTACTGACTGGGTACAACTGATGTAGAACAATGTACGGTTGGAATTCATTGGGATCATCAGTTAACCATTCACCGTTCTTCAGCGATGATGAATCCAAGATGGCGGATGCTCCTCAAAATATGCCCACAATATTCACAATATCAACCTCTACCAGGGGTACGGGTACTTTCGACGCTATCTTGGATTAGGCGCGTAACGACCCCTGGGAACGAGGTTGAACAATCTTACCTGCTTCACAGATCTAGTGTGCATGCACTGGAACAACAGACAACAGACGTCAAATTCATGAGTTGGCCCGTCTCTAGCTCTCACCGCGCTGTCATGGGGAGACTGATCAGTATTGGCTGCATCTCGTAAGCAGGCGCTTTTGGTGGCCCGGCTTTCTTATCCAGTGATGTCTGTATATCGGTATGCCTAGATAGCGCATCAGATTACTTCACAGGCGCATCAGATTACTTTTCAATCACTTCCAGAGAGTTACAATCACACACATAACGTAAGAACCAGTTACGGTTCATGCGCAGTGGTACAAATCTTTTGTTTATTTGGCGGGCAGGCAGATGTCAGACAATGGTGGCCCGCCAGTTGAAAACAAAAGACATAAACCGACTGCGCATGAACCGTAAACTGGTCTATATTGTTCGTGTCCGTTCGTGTGTCTGAATCGTTGTTTTAGCTACGATCGCTTGGCATGTTACAGCTTCTACAATTTATATATTTGTACATATTTTTGACCATATTTTTATCGGTTGGTACTGTCAATCTGATGCCACCAGGACTGTGATCCCCGCCTGATCCTGAGCACCGGAGCGAATCAATTAAGAATCAAAAAGATTTCAAGTTGTCAATATCAAGGTTTTAAGTTGCCACCTTGGTTTTCACGTGACGTCATCAAAAACTATAAGTCCTACAAAGCTGTTCTTGGTATATATTCTAGACATCTATTATAAAAGTCTACACAAAATTTCACATCGATGGGGTGTATTATTCCGGAATAAATAAATTTTGAATTTATGACAGAACGACCCAGCGTGTTTTTCCCGAAGTCCAAACAATCCATGTAATTGTGTCAAAAAATGTTTAACTCGAAAAATCTTTAAAAGTTGCATTCAAAGAGTTTTGAAGTGAAACCCAATGATTTTGATGGGAAATTAAGCTTTATAAAGCTTAATATATTTGTATATATTATCGTTTTATGGCCGCCATGCATGTTTGTGTCCCCGAGAGCGACACCAAGATGGCGGCCGCATACAAAGTACTGTAAAATTGTCGAACATTCATTGGCCCACAGATCCGTTAGCCGAGGAAATAATGTAATGTTCCAAAATTTGGGTTATAAGTACATTTTTGGTAGTTCTACAAGGTCCAATATGTTTTATTTGATGGCGATGTTTCGTGTTGATAAACATTACAATTGTTATGCTAATGTACATGATTTCAAAAGGCCGCTTTGTGTCCGGAACCAATATATCTCTGGCAATGGATGACGTGACAGTAAACATCGCTACAGGATCACTATAAATACCGGCCATGATATTATATTTGTTTAGTTAGTTTTCCAATATCAGGACCTTAGTAATGGGTATCTTGTTGGTATAGATCCATATTTGCAAACATCAAGGAAATTTAGTCAGGTTATAACTCGCGGATTCGTTTTAATTTTCGTGATACGGAACAGCCTGATCCCAAACTAAGTTTGTGTACAAACCGCGTGACGATGGCGATGTCGGCATAATCATAACAGACTGAATCCGGCTGTGAAGCATGCTAGTTGATGGCTTTCATAACAACTTACCAGCCATTGCGCATTATTCAAGTTGTTCGTTGACTATTTCATAAATGGATGTGGCTCCTTTTTGTAAACAAGTACATATTGTTCCTTTGATCTATACCAAAAGTGCCGATGGTACCTTTCCTCCCGAGAAAGCCGTACCCGTTCATGATATCCAATAAAAATCGATCTAGCCTTACAGTCAAAGTATATCTGCCTGTATCAGTTCTGACGTTCGAACAGAAACGAATTCTAGACATTCAAGAAACGAATTCTAGACATTCACAGTTTAAAGGGGCTATGTCATAGTACTGCGCATGTATCGAGTACTCGCTCGTTTAGTGGCTGTTAATTGGATACAAACAGTTAAACTACCCTCCCTCAATGCCTGATTGAAAGGATTTTCAATATTTTCCCTGGAGACTGTTTATATACACTATTTGTTAGTCATTTTTGCATATTTACTTTGATTTTAAGCATCCCACATGGCCGAGAGCTTCGTTCGTTCATATCAAAATCGGTGGAAACAGCTCTTTCCGGCCCGGAAAAACGACCCGGAAAATGTAAAGTCTTACCGTGACACAGCCCCTTTAAAAGAAGATACTCTATAATTGGTGGGATTTTTATAAGTTCCAGGAAGCGGACGAGGAACTGAAGTAAATGCGGTGTAACATCTGTAGCTGGGCAACCTCTTATCGTGCCACTTTCTGTAAATATTTAATCAGTTTTGTATATTATACAAAACCAGGAGCCCATGGGCTCCTGACAAAACTGATTAGATAATTACAGAAAAATCGCTTACCCAGCCATGCACGAATTTTAAATGTAGTAAAGAGACAACAACAAGAACAGATGTATTTTTTAATTGGAGGGCCTGGATACTTCAGTCTACAAGGCGGGTGGTAAAGGGTATTTTCGAGAAGCGTGATTAGCCTATTTATTTTTCGTTAATTGTGAAACGGCAGTTTATTTGCCCGTGAATCGTGATTTGTTTAATTTCCGTGACCCGTGAATTGTTTTTTTGTGTTTGTGAACGGAGAATTGAGTAATTAATATATCGTTAATTGTGATTTCTGGCAAATGTGCGAGATTCGTGATTGCAATGGAAATTGAACCTAGAATGAAATTGAACACAACAGTAACAATTGTATTATGCGTGAAACGTGAAATGGCCATTTTATTATCATCGTGAAATGGGCATTTAATTTTCTGTGAAACGTACGTGATCAGACTCCCCCCCCCCTCCTTTACCGTCCTCTACAAGTATATCTGCGTAGCTACAACAAGATTAGGTTTAAAGAGGTCGATTTGAAGACTGAGTAGTCGTTAACAGAGTCACGGCTTCAGTATAAGTGCCCCGCCTGTTATGTTTCACGATGGCTGCTAAAAGAGCAGATCTTAATTTACATTTCCGAAGTCGTCGAGGGGCGTGTTGGCAGGTCTGGCATAGCTGATAGCTAGCATGCGCAACTGGCAAGTGCCTCATCGAGAAATGTTCTCCAAAAGATTGTAAATTATAATATCTGCTAAAAATATTTAAATATCCAGCAGAGAGCTACTTTTACACTCCAAGACCAAGATGCTGAAATACGTGGAGCTTCCCTGTGCTACGCCTCCACGAATTCGCTGTGGAATTTGCCGCCACCCAGCTAGAAACGTTGCGTCGTCTGTCATGGAACTCGATCTGTAGCTACCGCCATGTCTTGCATGTTTATGATGTTTGAATTTCAAGAGCGGAAGTCTACATGACCAAACAAGGATCAATCACGGTTTCTGAGAAACCCCATGCACCCCTCCCCTACACTTCACCCTAACCTTTAATGGTTAATCATTAATAAAATGATGCATATCCAAGGGAGGGTGGGTGGGTAGTTTCCCAGAAACCGGAATTGAGTCACCAAACTTAACCCAGGCTATACGCTAGATCAGTACCGTGCACGTGATCACCAAACTGTCATAGAGCAGATTTCGTATGAGTGTGATAAACTACGGCATGTCCTTAGCGTTTCCGTAACCGTACTGTAACTTACTGTACCATAACAGGAGCCATTACTCATAACTTTGTAATTTGATTGGATCAGCAGGACAAAAACAATGGGAAACCATTTCAAAGTCACGGCACGCCGTACAGTAACCGTGCCGTAGTCAGTGCCATAGTTTCTCCGTCATACGAAATCTGCTCTACTGTACCGTAACTCTGTAATTTGATTGGATCAGCAGGACAAAAACAATGGGAAACCATTTCAAAGTCACGGCACGCCGTACAGTAACCGTGCCGTAGTCAGTGCCATAGTTTCTCCGTCATACGAAATCTGCTCTACTGTACCGTAACTCTGTAATTTGATTGGATCAGCAGGACAAAAGTAATAGGGAACCATTTCAATGTCACGGCATGTCATGTCATATATAGGCGAATCCTTGTTTACGTTTTTTCCTCATTAGCATACATCAAACTTCAAGCGACGTACATACAATCGTCCATAAATCGAAAGAGATTGTCAGACTTGATAATCACCGAAAATTTGAGAATATGTTAAACATATTTTGAGGAATGAGTGTTTAAAAATCTCAAAATTTACTTCCATCCCATAAATCAATTTCTCCGTAAATATTTAACATATCAATCTCAAATGTTCTTAAAATTCTCTTTCAACTGATGTAACATGTAGTCTGTTTGAGGCAAAAATGTAAACAATGACGTCAGCAAGGATTCGCCTAGTCTGAGCAGATTTCGTATGAGTGGGACAAACTACGTCCGTAGCCTTGCCGTAACTGTACTGTAACTGTGCTGTGCCGTATTTCTGTAATTTGATTGGTTCAGCAGGACAAAACAATAGGGAAACCATTTCAACGTCACGGCATGCCGTACAGTAACCGTGCTGTAGTCAGTTCTGTAGTCAGTCCCACTGACTCGTACGAAATCTGCTCACCGGCAGTAACCATGCCGTAGTCAATGCTGTAGTCAGTCCCACTGACTCGTACGAAATCTGCTCACCGGCAGTAACCATGCCGTAGTCAATGCTGTAGTCAGTCCCACTCGTACGAAATCTGCTCACCGGCAGTATCCATGTCGTAGTCAATGCTGTAGTCAGTCCCACTCGTACGAAATCTGCTCACCGGCAGTAACCATGTCGTAGTCAATGCTGTAGTCAGTCCCACTCGTACGAAATCTTCTCACCGGCAGTAACCATGTCGTAGTCAATGCTGTAGTCAGTCCCACTCGTACGAAATCTGCTCACCGGCAGTAACCATGTCGTAGTCAATGCTGTAGTCAGTCCCACTCGTACGAAATCTGCTCACCGGCAGTAACCATGCCGTAGTTTGTCCCACTCATATGAAATCTGCTCTAAGTCATTTCAATGTCACGGCATGCCGTACAGTAACCGTGCCGTAGTCAGTGCTGTAGTCAGTCCCACTGACTCGTACGAAATCTGCTCACCGGCAGTAACCATGCCGTAGTTTGTCCTACTCATAAGAGATCTGCGTGCTCTATCCAACTAGCTTAGGGTCCAACCATTGAACTTCTTAAGAGGAGGGTTGGTTGATCTAGTGCAAGCATGAATTTTATTTTTCAACCGCGTCAAATAATGCGACGTAATTTGTTCTTCAGGTAAACGTGTCAATGACGTGTGTACACATTTGTTTCTCAGCCAACCCTTTTTGGGCCCAAAGCACATGTATGATTTTGATTTTGATTTTTGCTTGTGTATAGGAAATTTATTTCGCAACAAACCTTAAGACAGCTTGCAGGATATTTTTTTTCTGAAAAAAGAAGTTCAATGGTTGGCCCCTTTCCCAGCCTCACGTGTGCACCAAGGAAAATTGTAGTTTCTGAAGCCTCCGGTTAAAAACCCTCCCAAAACCTTTTAAAAGTTGTTTGCGTCCAGTGCTTGTACGCCTTACTATTTTCCGCGTCTTGTACAGGCAGAGGCTTATTCGATGAGTGACATTTCAGTCCGAACTTTCTACAATGTAGCTTGCAATTCAACCGCATCCTCAGCTCGTTCCAAGGTCAGTCCCCGAGTACTTCAGTGCGGCTGAATTCTTTTACCCTAGCTCTTGGTGAGTGAGAACCCGTCATTTACCCGTGAACTCGTCCGATGGTTAGGGTTAGTTTTGTGGTTCGGGTTAGGATGTCAGTAGAATTACGATTATTGTAATTTCAGCGGCCAATAACGATTTACGATAATCGTAATTCTAAACCACGTTGAAGATTTGTACCGTCCTTCCCGTGACACCCCGCGCGCTTGCTAGATTAGTACCGCGCCACCTTAGTAGCGACTGGGAACGAGTCTGACTTAGTTCGAAACTGATTTCTTGATAAGAATATATTAGTTGTACTCAAGATTTGAAAAAAAAAAACTTTTTAACCAAGAGAACCAAAATCGTCGGACCTAATCTAGCTAGGATTGTCGCTAATCGGGCATCGAATAAATAGTCAGCCCTGGTGTTGCAACCTGAATCCTATTTGTCGGAACTGCAAGCTAGTTATAGGTAAAGACAGGAGCCCATTGTAAAGATAAAAAAAAACATTTATATTCTTATAATTATATATTTTTAAAGCAAAAACCGTATACGACACTGAATTCTGTCCGTTGGTACAATATTATTAAAATATTAGGAGTCTAGGATTACAGCAAAACAGTCTCGCGAAGAATTATTTCTAAAGGGATGAGTTATATGTCAGCATTAGAATGGTTAGAGCGGTTTAGATTTAACATTAAATTTGTGAACTGGTCGGTTGTAGTTTAACCGAGATTGCATTGTACGATAGCTTAGCCACAGTGAATGATGTTAACCACAGGTAACCCAACTCTGTAGATGGCACCAACAGACGAAGTATAAGGACCGGATCACCTTGGCGGGCCGGATCTATTCAGCAAAATTGTAAAAGTAATAACGGAACGATGCAAGGCTGATTTGTACGGCATTTGTACATTTAAAATCGTTTGTATGGGATTATTTAGCTTTCAATTTTCAACGTGAACATTGAATAAAAATCGACAAAACTTACAGGGTATTTTCTTGTGTTTCTTAGCGATATCTACCCCAATTTTCAGCAAAGCTTCTCCAGGCTTAGCTAAGAAACGCAACAAGACACCTTGTAAATTTTGAGATGTTTTATTCAAGATTTTCGTTTGAAAATGGAATGCTAAAAAATCCCATCAGGAGAATTGTACCCTATATAGCTAATTCGTCGTAATTCATCCCTTGCTAGAAGAACTACTATTAATGAGAGATCCAGAAGAGAAGGGCCTCTGGCCTCGGCCATTGAGAATCTCACTTAGGTTCAGAATTTGAACCTCGGCTCTGATTGGATAATAGGATGTGGTCAGCCCAGCAAACACGTCAAACCGGTTTTGCTGGGCCAGTGACAGTTACATCCTAATGAGTATATTATCCAATCAGAGCCGAGGTTCAAAGAACTAATAAATATATATGTATATGTATAAAAAAATATAGCCCTCCCGGGCAATAAGCATAAAATAGTATTAGGGAGCAGGTCAAAACACATGCCCTAGATAGGGACCCATTTTTTTTCAACAGACACCGCTGTCAGCGCAACATATCCTCGTTCTAGAATTACCAATAATCAGTAATTGGCTTTTGCTCTTCAATTATCAATAATCGCTAATTCTGGAACACAAATTAAACAATGACATTCTTAAAACCAGTCAAGGATAAAGATAAACAATTGTCCAAATCCGAACGGCGGTAGACGCGCTTAGTGTAGTGGTCGTGACGCCTGCACTGCCAAGCACAACACGCAAACGATTACGAGTTCAAGCCCGAGTAGGAGCGCTCAAAAAAGAAATTTTCTCTCGTTTACCTTCCCTTCTTGTTACCTGTGAACCCTAGCTCTAGTGAGTGAGAACCCGTCGTTTACCCGCGAACTCGTCCGATGGTTAGGGTTCGGTTTATGGTTCGGGTTAGGATTTGTCGTAGTATTACCAATCATCGGTATTTCAAGCGTGTTTGCCATTAGTAGTATAGAGGGTGAGGGTACCGGACCATTTTCCATCATATGGTTTCTGATCTCATACCCCCACCCTATTATTTATCGATCGTATTTTTTATTCTTCTCAAGGTCAAGGTCAAGGTCGAATTCTCCATAACCGATTTAACCAGTTCAATCTTTGGATGTCAAATTCTTGGAAATCTCCATAACTGGTTTCAATCTTTGGATGTCTAAAGGCTTGATCTATAGTGATGTGTACGTATATTTTCGAAATGTGTTTGAACCAGCCGATTGATGGTTCTTCTCTTCGTTCTTCTCATACTA
>JAOWCC010001279.1:0-40816 GCA_030867875.1 Actinernus sp. WN-2022
TGACCGCGAGCTAATCTTAAAAACGTTCAATGTGCCGTAAAATTCTCAAACGGAGAGATTCCATCTTTCCAGCCAATTCATAGATTCCTCCTCGCGAGCTAATCTTAAAAACGTTCAGTGTGCCGTAAAAGTCTCAAACGGAGAGATTCCATCTTTCCAGCCAATTCATAGATTCCTCCTCGCGAGCTAATCTTAAAAACGTTCAGTGTGCCGTAAAAGTCTCAAACGGAGATATTCCATCTTTTCAGCTAATTCATAGATTCCTGACCGCGAGCTAATCTTAAAAACGTTCAATGTGCCGTAAAATTCTCAAACGGAGAGATTCCATCTTTCCAGCCAATTCATAGATTCCTGACCGCGAGCTAATCTTAAAAACGTTCAATGTGCCGTAAAATTCTCAAACGGAGAGATTCCATTTTTCCAGCCAATTCATAGATTCCTCCTCGCGAGCTAATCTTAAAAACGTTCAGTGTGCCGTAAAAGTCTCAAACGGAGAGATTCCATCTTTTCAGCCAATTCATAGATTCCTGACCGCGAGCTAATCTTAAAAACGTTCAATGTGCCGTAATACTCTCAAACGGAGCGATTCCATCTTTCCAGCCAATTCATAGATTCCTGACCGCGAGCTAATCTTAAAAACGTTCAATGTGCCGTAAAATTCTCAAACGAAGAGATTCCATCTTTCCAGCCAATTCATAGATTCCTGACCGCGAGCTAATCTTAAAAACGTTCAATGTGCCGTAAAATTCTCAAACGGAGAGATTCCATCTTTCCAGCCAATTCATAGATTCCTGACCGCGAGCTAATCTTAAAAACGTTCAATGTGCCGTAAAATTCTCAAACGGAGAGATTCCATCTTTCCAGCCAATTCATAGATTCCTCCTCGCGAGCTAATCTTAAAAACGTTCAGTGTGCCGTAAAAGTCTCAAACGGAGAGATTCCATCTTTTCAGCCAATTCATAGATTCCTGACCGCGAGCTAATCTTAAAAACGTTCAATGTGCCGTAATACTCTCAAACGGAGCGATTCCATCTTTCCAGCCAATTCATAGATTCCTGACCGCGAGCTAATCTTAAAAACGTTCAATGTGCCGTAAAATTCTCAAACGAAGAGATTCCATCTTTCCAGCCAATTCATAGATTCCTGACCGCGAGCTAATCTTAAAAACGTTCAATGTGCCGTAAAATTCTCAAACGGAGAGATTCCATCTTTCCAGCCAATTCATAGATTCCTGACCGCGAGCTAATCTTAAAAACGTTCAATGTGCCGTAAAATTCTCAAACGGAGAGATTCCATCTTTCCAGCCAATTCATAGATTCCTGACCGCGAGCTAATCTTAAAAACGTTCAATGTGCCGTAAAATTCTCAAACGGAGAGATTCCATCTTTCCAGCCAATTCATAGATTCCTGACCGCGAGCTAATCTTAAAAACGTTCAATGTGCCGTAAAAATCTCAAACGGAGAGATTCCATCTTTCAAGCCAATTCATAGATTCCTGCTCGCGAGCTAATCTTAAAAACGTTCAATGTGCCGTAAAATTCTCAAACGGAGAGATTCCATCTTTCCAGCCAATTCATAGATTCCTCCTCGCGAGCTAATCTTAAAAACGGTCAGTGTGCCGTAAAAGTCTCAAACGGAGAGATTCCATCTTTTCAGCCAATTCATAGATTCCTGACCGCGAGCTAATCTTAAAAACGTTCAATGTGCCGTAAAATTCTCAAACGGAGAGATTCCATCTTTCCAGCCAATTCATAGATTCCTGACCGCGAGCTAATCTTAAAAACGTTCAATGTGCCGTAAAATTCTCAAACGGAGAGATTTCATCTTTCCAGCCAATTCATAGATTCCTGCTCGCGAGCTAATCTTAAAAACGTTCAATGTGCCGTAAAAGTCTCAAACGGAGAGATTCCATCTTTCCAGCCAATTCATAGATTCGTGATCGCGAGCTAATCTTAAAAACGTTCAATGTGCCGTGAAATTCTCAAACGGAGAGATTCCATCTTTCCAGCCAATTCATAGATTCCTGACCGCGAGCTAATCTCAAAAACGTTCAATGTGCCGTAAAATTCTCAAACGGAGAGATTCCATCTTTCCAGCCAATTCATAGATTCCTGACCGCGAGCTAATCTTAAAAACGTTCAATGTGCCGTAAAATTCTCAAACGGAGAGATTCCATCTTTCCAGCCAATTCATAGATTCCTGACCGCGAGCTAATCTTAAAAACGTTCAATGTGCCGTAAAATTCTCAAACGGAGAGATTCCATCTTTCCAGCCAATTCATAGATTCCTCGTCGCGAGCTAATCTAAAAAACGTTCAGTGTGCCGTAAAAATCTCAAACGGAGAGATTCCATCTTTTCAGCCAATTCATAGATTCCTGACCGCGAGCTAATCTTAAAAACGTTCAATGTGCCGTAAAATTCTCAAACGGAGAGATTCCATCTTTCCAGCCAATTCATAGATTCCTGACCGCGAGCTAATCTTAAAAACGTTCAATGTGCCGTAAAATTCTCAAACGGAGAGATTCCATCTTTCCAGCCAATTCATAGATTCCTCCTCGCGAGCTAATCTTAAAAACGTTCAGTGTGCCGTAAAAGTCTCAAACGGAGAGATTCCATCTTTCCAGCCAATTCATAGATTCCTCCTCGCGAGCTAATCTTAAAAACGTTCAGTGTGCCGTAAAAGTCTCAAACGGAGAGATTCCATCTTTCTAGCCAATTCATAGATTCCTGACCGCGAGCTAATCTTAAATACGTTCAATGTGCCGTAAAATTCTCAAACGGAGAGATTCCATCTTTCCAGCCAATTCATAGATTCCTGACCGCGAGCTAATCTTAAAAACGTTCAATGTGCCGTAAAATTCTCAAACGGAGAGATTCCATCTTTCCAGCCAATTCATAGATTCCTGACCTCGAGCTAATCTTAAAAACGTTCAATGTGCCGTAAAATTCTCAAACGGAGAGATTCCATCTTTCCAGCCAATTCATAGATTCCTCCTCGCGAGCTAATCTTAAAAACGTTCAGTGTGCCGTAAAAGTCTCAAACGGAGAGATTCCATCTTTCAGCCAATTCATAGATTTCTCCTCGCGAGCTAATCTTAAAAACGTTCAGTGTGCCGTAAAAGTCTCAAACGGAGAGATTCCATCTTTTCAGCCAATTCATAGATTCCTGACCGCGAGCTAATCTTAAAAACGTTCAATGTGCCGTAAAATTCTCAAACGGAGAGATTCCATCTTTCCAGCCAATTCATAGATTCCTGACCGCGAGCTAATCTTAAAAACGTTCAATGTGCCGTAAAATTCTCAAACGGAGAGATTCCATCTTTCCAGCCAATTCATAGATTCCTCCTCGCGAGCTAATCTTAAAAACGTTCACAGTGTGCCGTAAAAGTCTCAAACGGAGAGATTCCATCTTTTCAGCCAATTCATAGATTCCTGACCGCGAGCTAATCTTAAAAACGTTCAATGTGCCGTAAAATTCTCAAACGGAGAGATTCCATCTTTCCAGCCAATTCATAGATTCCTCCTCGCGAGCTAATCTTAAAAACGTTCAGTGTGCCGTAAAAGTCTCAAACGGAGAGATTCCATCTTTCCAGCCAATTCATAGATTCCTCCTCGCGAGCTAATCTTAAAAACGTCAGTGTGCCGTAAAAGTCTCAAACGGAGAGATTCCATCTTTTCAGCCAATTCATAGATTCCTGACCGCGAGCTAATCTTAAAAACGTTCAATGTGCCGTAAAATTCTCAAACGGAGAGATTCCATCTTTCCAGCCAATTCATAGATTCCTGACCGCGAGCTAATCTTAAAAACGTTCAATGTGCCGTAAAATTCTCAAACGGAGAGATTCCATCTTTCCAGCCAATTCATAGATTCCTCCTCGCGAGCTAATCTTAAAAACGTTCACAGTGTGCCGTAAAAGTCTCAAACGGAGAGATTCCATCTTTTCAGCCAATTCATAGATTCCTGACCGCGAGCTAATCTTAAAAACGTTCAATGTGCCGTAAAATTCTCAAACGGAGAGATTCCATCTTTCCAGCCAATTCATAGATTCCTGACCGCGAGGTAATCTTAAAAACGTTCAATGTGCCGTAAAATTCTCAAACGGAGAGATTCCATCTTTCCAGCCAATTCATAGATTCCTCCTCGCGAGCTAATCTTAAAAACGTTCAGTGTGCCGTAAAAGTCCCAAACGGAGAGATTCCATCTTTCCAGCCAATTCATAGATTCCTGACCGCGAGCTAATCTTAAAAACGTTCAATGTGCCGTAAAATTCTCAAACGGAGAGATTCCATCTTTCCAGCCAATTCATAGATTCCTCCTCGCGAGCTAATCTTAAAAACGTTCAGTGTGCCGTAAAAGTCTCAAACGGAGAGATTCCATCTTTCCAGCCAATTCATAGATTCCTGACCGCGAGCTAATCTTAAAAACGTTCAATGTGCCGTAAAATTCTCAAACGGAGAGATTCCATCTTTCCAGCCAATTCATAGATTCCTGACCGCGAGCTAATCTTAAAAACGTTCAATGTGCCGTAAAATTCTCAAACGGAGAGATTTCATCTTTCCAGCCAATTCATAGATTCCTCCTCGCGAGCTAATCTTAAAAACGTTCAATGTGCCGTAAAATTCTCAAACGGAGAGATTCCATCTTTCCAGCCAATTCATAGATTCCTGACCGCGAGCTAATCTTAAAAACGTTCAATGTGCCGTAAAATTCCTCATTCTTGATTCATCATTCCTCATTCCTGATTCATCATTCCTGATTCCTGATTGATCACTCCTCATTCCTGATTCATCATTCCTCATTCCTGATTCATCATTCATCATTCCTGATTCATCATTCATCATTCCTGATTCTTTATTCTTTATTCCTGATTCATCATTCCGGATTCCTGATTCATCATTCCTGATTCATCATTCCTGATTCCTGATTCTTTATTCTTTATTCCTGATTAATCATTCGGGATTCCTGATTCATCATTCATCATTCCTGATTCATCATTCCTGATTCCTGATTCATCATTGCTGATTCCTGATTCATCATTCATCATTCCTGATTCCTGATTTATCATTCCTGATTCATCAATCATCATTCCTGATTCATCATTCATCATTCCTGATTCCTGATTCATCATTCCTGATTCATCGTTCCTGATTCATCATTCCTGATTCATCATTCCTGATTCATCATTCCTGATTCC
The DNA here is from genome assembly GCA_030867875.1 of Actinernus sp. WN-2022. Taxonomy (NCBI): domain Eukaryota; kingdom Metazoa; phylum Cnidaria; class Anthozoa; order Actiniaria; family Actinernidae; genus Actinernus; species Actinernus sp. WN-2022. Next base: position 5,196 of record JAOWCC010001279.1, read on the forward strand.
TGACTCATCATTTATCATTCCTGATTCATCATTCTTTATTCCTGATTCATCATTCCTGATACCTGATTCATCATTCATCATTCCTGATTCATCATTCCTGATTCCTGATTCATCATTCCTGATTCCTGATTCCTGATTCATTATTCCTGATTCATCATTGCTGATTCATCATTCATCATACCTGATTCATCATTCCTTATTCCTGATTCATCATTCCTGATTCCTGATTCATCATTCATCATTCCTGATTCGTCATTCATCATTCCTGATTCATCATTCCTGATTCATCATTCCTGATTCCTGATTCCTGATTCCTGATTCCTGATTCCTTATTCCTGATTCCTTATTCCTGATTCCTGATTCCTGATTCCTGATTCCTGATTCCTGATTCCTGATTCCTGATTCCTGATTCCTGATTCCTGATTCCTGATTCCTGATTCATCATTCATCATTCCTGATTCATCAATCCTGATTCCTGATTCCTGATTCATCATTCCTGATTCATCATTCCTGATTCCTGATTCATCATTCATAGATTCCTGACCGCGAGCTAATCTTAAAAACGTTCAATGTGCCGTAAAAGTCTCAAACGGAGAGATTCCATCTTTCCAGCCAATTCATAGATTCCTGACCGCGAGCTAATCTTAAAAACGTTCAATGTGCCGTAATATTCTCAAACGGAGCGATTCCATCTTTCCAGCCAATTCATAGATTCCTGACCGCGAGCTAATCTTAAAAACGTTCAATGTGCCGTAAAATTCTCAAACGGAGAGATTCCATCTTTCCAGCCAATTCATAGATTCCTGACCGCGAGCTAATCTTAAAAACGTTCAATGTACCGTAAAATTCTCAAACGGAGAATTCCATCTTTCCAGCCAATTCATAGATTCCTGACCGCGAGCTAATCTTAAAAACGTTCAGTGTGCCGTAAAAGTCTCAAACGGAGACATTCCATCTTTTCAGCCAATTCATAGATTCCTGACCGCGAGCTAATATTAAAAACGTTCAATGTGCCGTAAAATTCTCAAACGGAGAGATTCCATCTTTCCAGCCAATTCACAGATTCCTGACCGCGAGCTAATCTTAAAAACGTTCAATGTGCCGTAAAATTCTCAAACGGAGAGATTCCATCTTTCCAGCCAATTCATAGATTCCTGACCGCGAGCTAATCTTAAAAACGTTCAATGTGCCGTAAAATTCTCAAACGGAGAGATTCCATCTTTCCAGCCAACTCATAGATTCCTGACCGCGAGCTAATCTTAAAAACGTTCAATGTGCCGTAAAATTCTCAAACGGAGAGATTCCATCTTTCCAGCCAATCATAGATTCCTGACCGCGAGCTAATCTTAAAAACGTTCAATGTGCCGTAAAATTCTCAAAAGGAGAGATTCCATCTTTCCAGCCAATTCATAGATTCCTGACCGCGAGCTAATCTTAAAAACGTTCAATGTGCCGTAAAATTCTCAAACGGAGAGATTCCATCTTTCCAGCCAATTCATAGATTCCTATTCGCGAGCTAATCTTAAAAACGTTCAATGTGCCGTAAATTCTCAAAAGGAGAGATTCCATCTTTCCAGCCAATTCATAGATTCCTGACCGCGAGCTAATCTTAAAAACGTTCAATGTGCCGTAAAATTCTCAAACGGAGAGATTCATCTTTCCAGCCAATTCATAGATTCCTATTCGCGAGCTAATCTTAAAAACGTTCAGTGTGCCGTAAAAATCTCAAACGGAGAGATTCCATCTTTTCAGCCAATTCATAGATTCCTGACCGCGAGCTAATCTTAAAAACGTTCAATGTGCCGTAAAATTCTCAAACGGAGAGATTCCATCTTTCCAGCCAATTCATAGATTCCTGACCGCGAGCTAATCTTAAAAACGTTCAATGTGCCGTAAAATTCTCAAACGGAGAGATTCCATCTTTCCAGCCAATTCATAGATTCCTCCTCGCGAGCTAATCTTAAAAACGTTCAGTGTGCCGTAAAAGTCTCAAACGGACAGATTCCATCTTTCCAGCCAATTCATAGATTCCTCCTCGCGAGCTAATCTTAAAAACGTTCAGTGTGCCGTAAAAGTCTCAAACGGAGAGATTCCATCTTTCCAGCCAATTCATAGATTCCTCCTCGCGAGCTAATCTTAAAAACGTTCAGTGTGCCGTAAAAGTCTCAAAAGGAGAGATTCCATCTTTTCAGCCAATTCATAGATTCCTGACCGCGAGCTAATCTAAAAACGTTCAATGTGCCGTAATATTCTCAAACGGAGAGATTCCATCTTTCCAGCCAATTCATAGATTCCTGACCGCGAGCTAATCTTAAAAACGTTCAATGTGCCGTAAAATTCTCAAACGGAGAGATTCCATCTTTCCAGCCAATTCATAGATTCCTGACCGCGAGCTAATCTTGAAAACGTTCAATGTGCCGTAAAATTCTCAAACGGAGAGATTCCATCTTTCCAGCCAATTCATAGATTCCTGACCGCGAGCTAATCTTAAAAACGTTCAATGTGCCGTAAAATTCTCAAACGGAGAGATTCCATCTTTCCAGCCAATTCATAGATTCCTGACCGCGAGGCTAATCTTAAAAACGTTCAATGTGCCGTAAAATTCTCAAACGGAGAGATTCCATCTTTCCAGCCAATTCATAGATTCCTCCTCGCGAGCTAATCTTAAAAACGTTCAGTGTGCCGTAAAAGTCTCAAACGGAGAGATTCCATCTTTCCAGCCAATTCATAGATTCCTCCTCGCGAGCTAATCTTAAAAACGTTCAGTGTGCCGTAAAAGTCTCAAACGGAGAGATTCCATCTTTTCAGCCAATTCATAGATTCCTGACCGCGAGCTAATCTTAAAAACGTTCAATGTGCCGTAAAATTCTCAAACGGAGAGATTCCATCTTTCCAGCCAATTCATAGATTCCTGACCGCGAGCTAATCTTAAAAACGTTCAATGTGCCGTAAAATTCCTCATTCTTGATTCATCATTCCTCATTCCTGATTCATCATTCCTGATTCCTGATTGATCACTCCTCATTCCTGATTCATCATTCCTCATTCCTGATTCATCATTCATCATTCCTGATTCATCATTCATCATTCCTGATTCTTTATTCTTTATTCCTGATTCATCATTCCGGATTCCTGATTCATCATTCATCATTCCTGATTCATCATTCCTGATTCCTGATTCTTTATTCTTTATTCCTGATTAATCATTCGGGATTCCTGATTCATCATTCATCATTCCTGATTCATCATTCCTGATTCCTGATTCATCATTGCTGATTCCTGATTCATCATTCATCATTCCTGATTCCTGATTTATCATTCCTGATTCATCAATCATCATTCCTGATTCATCATTCATCATTCCTGATTCCTGATTCATCATTCCTGATTCATCGTTCCTGATTCATCATTCCTGATTCATCATTCCTGATTCATCATTCATCATACCTGATTCATCATTCCTTATTCCTGATTCATCATTCCTGATTCCTGATTCATCATTCATCATTCCTGATTCGTCATTCATCATTCCTGATTCATCATTCCTGATTCATCATTCCTGATTCCTGATTCCTGATTCCTGATTCCTGATTCCTGATTCCTTATTCCTTATTCCTGATTCCTGATTCCTGATTCCTGATTCCTGATTCCTGATTCCTGATTCCTGATTCCTGATTCCTGATTCCTGATTCATCATTCATCATTCCTGATTCATCAATCCTGATTCCTGATTCCTGATTCATCATTCCTGATTCATCATTCCTGATTCCTGATTCATCATTCATAGATTCCTGACCGCGAGCTAATCTTAAAAACGTTCAATGTGCCGTAAAAGTCTCAAACGGAGAGATTCCATCTTTCCAGCCAATTCATAGATTCCTGACCGCGAGCTAATCTTAAAAACGTTCAATGTGCCGTAATATTCTCAAACGGAGCGATTCCATCTTTCCAGCCAATTCATAGATTCCTGACCGCGAGCTAATCTTAAAAACGTTCAATGTGCCGTAAAATTCTCAAACGGAGAGATTCCATCTTTCCAGCCAATTCATAGATTCCTGACCGCGAGCTAATCTTAAAAACGTTCAATGTACCGTAAAATTCTCAAACGGAGAAATTCCATCTTTCCAGCCAATTCATAGATTCCTGACCGCGAGCTAATCTTAAAAACGTTCAGTGTGCCGTAAAAGTCTCAACGGAGAGATTCCATCTTTTCAGCCAATTCATAGATTCCTGACCGCGAGCTAATATTAAAAACGTTCAATGTGCCGTAAAATTCTCAAACGGAGAGATTCCATCTTTCAGCCAATTCATAGATTCCTGACCGCGAGCTAATCTTAAAAACGTTCAATGTGCCGTAAAATTCTCAAACGGAGAGATTCCATCTTTCCAGCCAATTCATAGATTCCTGACCGCGAGCTAATCTTAAAAACGTTCAATGTGCCGTAAAATTCTCAAACGGAGAGATTCCATCTTTCCAGCCAATTCATAGATTCCTCCTCGCGAGCTAATCTTAAAAACGTTCAGTGTGCCGTAAAAGTCTCAAACGGAGAGATTCCATCTTTCCAGCCAATTCATAGATTCCTCCTCGCGAGCTAATCTTAAAAACGTTCAGTGTGCCGTAAAAGTCTCAAACGGAGAGATTCCATCTTTCCAGCCAATTCATAGATTCCTCCTCGCGAGCTAATCTTAAAAACGTTCAGTGTGCCGTAAAAGTCTCAAAAGGAGAGATTCCATCTTTTCAGCCAATTCATAGATTCCTGACCGCGAGCTAATCTTAAAAACGTTCAATGTGCCGTAATATTCTCAAACGGAGAGATTCCATCTTTCCAGCCAATTCATAGATTCCTGACCGCGAGCTAATCTTAAAAACGTTCAATGTGCCGTAAAATTCTCAAACGGAGAGATTCCATCTTTCCAGCCAATTCATAGATTCCTGACCGCGAGCTAATCTTGAAAACGTTCAATGTGCCGTAAAATTCTCAAACGGAGAGATTCCATCTTTCCAGCCAATTCATAGATTCCTGACCGCGAGCTAATCTTAAAAACGTTCAATGTGCCGTAAAATTCTCAAACGGAGAGATTCCATCTTTCCAGCCAATTCATAGATTCCTGACCGCGAGCTAATCTTAAAAACGTTCAATGTGCCGTAAAATTCTCAAACGGAGAGATTCCATCTTTCCAGCCAATTCATAGATTCCTCCTCGCGAGCTAATCTTAAAAACGTTCAGTGTGCCGTAAAAGTCTCAAACGGAGAGATTCCATCTTTCCAGCCAATTCATAGATTCCTCCTCGCGAGCTAATCTTAAAAACGTTCAGTGTGCCGTAAAAGTCTCAAACGGAGAGATTCCATCTTTTCAGCCAATTCATAGATTCCTGACCGCGAGCTAATCTTAAAAACGTTCAATGTGCCGTAAAATTCTCAAACGGAGAGATTCCATCTTTCCAGCCAATTCATAGATTCCTGACCGCGAGCTAATCTTAAAAACGTTCAATGTGCCGTAAAATTCTCAAACGGAGAGATTCCATCTTTCCAGCCAATTCATAGATTCCTCCTCGCGAGCTAATCTTAAAAACGTTCAGTGTGCCGTAAAAGTCTCAACGGAGAGATTCCATCTTTTCAGCCAATTCATAGATTCCTGACCGCGAGCTAATCTTAAAAACGTTCAATGTGCCGTAATACTCTCAAACGGAGCGATTCCATCTTTCCAGCCAATTCATAGATTCCTGACCGCGAGCTAATCTTAAAAACGTTCAATGTGCCGTAAAATTCTCAAACGAAGAGATTCATCTTTCCAGCCAATTCATAGATTCCTGACCGCGAGCTAATCTTAAAAACGTTCAATGTGCCGTAAAATTCTCAAACGGAGAGATTCCATCTTTCCAGCCAATTCATAGATTCCTGACCGCGAGCTAATCTTAAAAACGTTCAATGTGCCGTAAAATTCTCAAACGGAGAGATTCCATCTTTCCAGCCAATTCATAGATTCCTCCTCGCGAGCTAATCTTAAAAACGTTCAGTGTGCCGTAAAAGTCTCAAACGGAGAGATTCCATCTTTCCAGCCAATTCATAGATTCCTCCTCGCGAGCTAATCTTAAAAACGTTCAGTGTGCCGTAAAAGTCTCAAACGGAGAGATTCCATCTTTCCAGCCAATTCATAGATTCCTCCTCGCGAGCTAATCTTAAAAACGTTCAGTGTGCCGTAAAAGTCTCAAAAGGAGAGATTCCATCTTTTCAGCCAATTCATAGATTCCTGACCGCGAGCTAATCTTAAAAACGTTCAATGTGCCGTAATATTCTCAAACGGAGAGATTCCATCTTTCCAGCCAATTCATAGATTCCTGACCGCGAGCTAATCTTAAAACGTTCAATGTGCCGTAAAATTCTCAAACGGAGAGATTCCATCTTTCCAGCCAATTCATAGATTCCTGACCGCGAGCTAATCTTGAAAACGTTCAATGTGCCGTAAAATTCTCAAACGGAGAGATTCCATCTTTCCAGCCAATTCATAGATTCCTGACCGCGAGCTAATCTTAAAAACGTTCAATGTGCCGTAAAATTCTCAAACGGAGAGATTCCATCTTTCCAGCCATTCATAGATTCCTGACCGCGAGCTAATCTTAAAAACGTTCAATGTGCCGTAAAATTCTCAAACGGAGAGATTCCATCTTTCCAGCCAATTCATAGATTCCTCCTCGCGAGCTAATCTTAAAAACGTTCAGTGTGCCGTAAAAGTCTCAAACGGAGAGATTCCATCTTTCCAGCCAATTCATAGATTCCTCCTCGCGAGCTAATCTTAAAACGTTCAGTGTGCCGTAAAAGTCTCAAACGGAGAGATTCCATCTTTTCAGCCAATTCATAGATTCCTGACCGCGAGCTAATCTTAAAAACGTTCAATGTGCCGTAAAATTCTCAAACGGAGAGATTCCATCTTTCCAGCCAATTCATAGATTCCTGACCGCGAGCTAATCTTAAAAACGTTCAATGTGCCGTAAATTCTCAAACGGAGAGATTCCATCTTTCCAGCCAATTCATAGATTCCTCCTCGCGAGCTAATCTTAAAAACGTTGAGTGTGCCGTAAAAGTCTCAAACGGAGAGATTCCATCTTTCAGCCAATTCATAGATTCCTGACCGCGAGCTAATCTTAAAAACGTTCAATGTGCCGTAATACTCTCAAACGGAGCGATTCCATCTTTCCAGCCAATTCATAGATTCCTGACCGCGAGCTAATCTTAAAAACGTTCAATGTGCCGTAAAATTCTCAAACGAAGAGATTCCATCTTTCCAGCCATTCATAGATTCCTGACCGCGAGCTAATCTTAAAAACGTTCAATGTGCCGTAAAATTCTCAAACGGAGAGATTCCATCTTTCCAGCCAATTCATAGATTCCTGACCGCGAGCTAATCTTAAAAACGTTCAATGTGCCGTAAAATTCTCAAACGGAGAGATTCCATCTTTCCAGCCAATTCATAGATTCCTCCTCGCGAGCTAATCTTAAAAACGTTCAGTGTGCAAACGGAGAGATTCCATCTTTTCAGCCAATTCATAGATTCCTGACCGCGAGCTAATCTTAAAAACGTTCAATGTGCCGTAATACTCTCAAACGGAGCGATTCCATCTTTCCAGCCAATTCATAGATTCCTGACCGCGAGCTAATCTTAAAAACGTTCAATGTGCCGTAAAATTCTCAAACGAAGAGATTCCATCTTTCCAGCCAATTCATAGATTCCTGACCGCGAGCTAATCTTAAAAACGTTCAATGTGCCGTAAAATTCTCAAACGAAGAGATTCCATCTTTCCAGCCAATTCATAGATTCCTGACCGCGAGCTAATCTTAAAAACGTTCAATGTGCCGTAAAATTCTCAAACGGAGAGATTCCATCTTTCCAGCCAATTCATAGATTCCTGACCGCGAGCTAATCTTAAAAACGTTCAATGTGCCGTAAAATTCTCAAACGGAGAGATTCCATCTTTCCAGCCAATTCATAGATTCCTGACCGCGAGCTAATCTTAAAAACGTCAATGTGCCGTAAAATTCTCAACGGAGAGATTCCATCTTTCCAGCCAATTCATAGATTCCTGACCGCGAGCTAATCTTAAAAACGTTCAATGTGCCGTAAAATTCTCAAACGGAGAGATTCCATCTTTCAAGCCAATTCATAGATTCCTGCTCGCGAGCTAATCTTAAAAACGTTCAATGTGCCGTAAAATTCTCAAACGGAGAGATTCCATCTTTCCAGCCAATTCATAGATTCCTGACCGCGAGCTAATCTTAAAAACGTTCAATGTGCCGTAAAATTCCTCATTCTTGATTCATCATTCCTCATTCCTGATTCATCATTCCTGATTCCTGATTGATCACTCCTCATTCCTGATTCATCATTCCTCATTCCTGATTCATCATTCATCATTCCTGATTCATCATTCATCATTCCTGATTCTTTATTCTTTATTCCTGATTCATCATTCCGGATTCCTGATTCATCATTCATCATTCCTGATTCATCATTCCTGATTCCTGATTCTTTATTCTTTATTCCTGATTAATCATTCGGGATTCCTGATTCATCATTCATCATTCCTGATTCATCATTCCTGATTCCTGATTCATCATTGCTGATTCCTGATTCATCATTCATCATTCCTGATTCCTGATTTATCATTCCTGATTCATCAATCATCATTCCTGATTCATCATTCATCATTCCTGATTCCTGATTCATCATTCCTGATTCATCGTTCCTGATTCATCATTCCTGATTCATCATTCCTGATTCATCATTCATCATACCTGATTCATCATTCCTTATTCCTGATTCATCATTCCTGATTCCTGATTCATGATTCATCATTCCTGATTCGTCATTCATCATTCCTGATTCATCATTCCTGATTCATCATTCCTGATTCCTGATTCCTGATTCCTGATTCCTGATTCCTGATTCCTGATTCCTGATTCCTTATTCCTGATTCCTGATTCCTGATTCCTGATTCCTGATTCCTGATTCCTGATTCCTGATTCCTGATTCCTGATTCCTGATTCATCATTCATCATTCCTGATTCATCAATCCTGATTCCTGATTCCTGATTCATCATTCCTGATTCATCATTCCTGATTCCTGATTCATCATTCATAGATTCCTGACCGCGAGCTAATCTTAAAAACGTTCAATGTGCCGTAAAAGTCTCAAACGGAGAGATTCCATCTTTCCAGCCAATTCATAGATTCCTGACCGCGAGCTAATCTTAAAAACGTTCAATGTGCCGTAATATTCTCAAACGGAGCGATTCCATCTTTCCAGCCAATTCATAGATTCCTGACCGCGAGCTAATCTTAAAAACGTTCAATGTGCCGTAAAATTCTCAAACGGAGAGATTCCATCTTTCCAGCCAATTCATAGATTCCTGACCGCGAGTTAATCTTAAAAACGTTCAATGTACCGTAAAATTCTCAAACGGAGAAATTCCATCTTTCCAGCCAATTCATAGATTCCTGACCGCGAGCTAATCTTAAAAACGTTCAGTGTGCCGTAAAAGTCTCAAACGGAGAGATTCCATCTTTTCAGCCAATTCATAGATTCCTGACCGCGAGCTAATATTAAAACGTTCAATGTGCCGTAAAATTCTCAAACGGAGAGATTCCATCTTTCCAGCCAATTCATAGATTCCTGACCGCGAGCTAATCTTAAAAACGTTCAATGTGCCGTAAAATTCTCAAACGGAGAGATTCCATCTTTCCAGCCAATTCATAGATTCCTGACCGCGAGCTAATCTTAAAAACGTTCAATGTGCCGTAAAATTCTCAAACGGAGAGATTCCATCTTTCCAGCCAACTCATAGATTCCTGACCGCGAGCTAATCTTAAAAACGTTCAATGTGCCGTAAAATTCTCAAACGGAGAGATTCCATCTTTCCAGCCAATTCATAGATTCCTGACCGCGAGCTAATCTTAAAAACGTTCAATGTGCCGTAAAATTCTCAAAAGGAGAGATTCCATCTTTCCAGCCAATTCATAGATTCCTGACCGCGAGCTAATCTTAAAAACGTTCAATGTGCCGTAAAATTCTCAAACGGAGAGATTCCATCTTTCCAGCCAATTCATAGATTCCTATTCGCGAGCTAATCTTAAAAACGTTCAATGTGCCGTAAAATTCTCAAAAGGAGAGATTCCATCTTTCCAGCCAATTCATAGATTCCTATTCGCGAGCTAATCTTAAAAACGTTCAATGTGCCGTAAAATTCTCAAAAGGAGAGATTCCATCTTTCCAGCCAATTCATAGATTCCTGACCGCGAGCTAATCTTAAAAACGTTCAATGTGCCGTAAAATTCTCAAACGGAGAGATTCCATCTTTCCAGCCAATTCATAGATTCCTATTCGCGAGCTAATCTTAAAACGTTCAGTGTGCCGTAAAAATCTCAAACGGAGAGATTCCATCTTTTCAGCCAATTCATAGATTCCTGACCGCGAGCTAATCTTAAAACGTTCAATGTGCCGTAAAATTCTCAAACGGAGAGATTCCATCTTTCCAGCCAATTCATAGATTCCTGACCGCGAGCTAATCTTAAAAACGTTCAATGTGCCGTAAAATTGTCAAACGGAGAGATTCCATCTTTCCAGCCAATTCATAGATTCCTCCTCGCGAGCTAATCTTAAAAACGTTCAGTGTGCCGTAAAAGTCTCAAACGGAGAGATTCCATCTTTCCAGCCAATTCATAGATTCCTCCTCGCGAGCTAATCTTAAAAACGTTCAGTGTGCCGTAAAAGTCTCAAACGGAGAGATTCCATCTTTCCAGCCAATTCATAGATTCCTCCTCGCGAGCTAATCTTAAAAACGTTCAGTGTGCCGTAAAAGTCTCAAAAGGAGAGATTCCATCTTTTCAGCCAATTCATAGATTCCTGACCGCGAGCTAATCTTAAAAACGTTCAATGTGCCGTAATATTCTCAAACGGAGAGATTCCATCTTTCCAGCCAATTCATAGATTCCTGACCGCGAGCTAATCTTAAAAACGTTCAATGTGCCGTAAAATTCTCAAACGGAGAGATTCCATCTTTCCAGCCAATTCATAGATTCCTGACCGCGAGCTAATCTTGAAAACGTTCAATGTGCCGTAAAATTCTCAAACGGAGAGATTCCATCTTTCCAGCCAATTCATAGATTCCTGACCGCGAGCTAATCTTAAAAACGTTCAATGTGCCGTAAAATTCTCAAACGGAGAGATTCCATCTTTCCAGCCAATTCATAGATTCCTCCTCGCGAGCTAATCTTAAAAACGTTCAGTGTGCCGTAAAAGTCTCAAACGGAGAGATTCCATCTTTCCAGCCAATTCATAGATTCCTCCTCGCGAGCTAATCTTAAAAACGTTCAGTGTACCGTAAAAGTCTCAAACGGAGAGATTCCATCTTTTCAGCCAATTCATAGATTCCTGACCGCGAGCTAATCTTAAAAACGTTCAATGTGCCGTAAAATTCTCAAACGGAGAGATTCCATCTTTCCAGCCAATTCATAGATTCCTGACCGCGAGCTAATCTTAAAAACGTTCAATGTGCCGTAAAATTCTCAAACGGAGAGATTCCATCTTTCCAGCCAATTCATAGATTCCTCCTCGCGAGCTAATCTTAAAAACGTTCAGTGTGCCGTAAAAGTCTCAAACGGAGAGATTCCATCTTTTCAGCCAATTCATAGATTCCTGACCGCGAGCTAATCTTAAAAACGTTCAATGTGCCGTAATACTCTCAAACGGAGCGATTCCATCTTTCCAGCCAATTCATAGATTCCTGACCGCGAGCTAATCTTAAAAACGTTCAATGTGCCGTAAAATTCTCAAACGAAGAGATTCCATCTTTCCAGCCAATTCATAGATTCCTGACCGCGAGCTAATCTTAAAAACGTTCAATGTGCCGTAAAATTCTCAAACGGAGAGATTCCATCTTTCCAGCCAATTCATAGATTCCTGACCGCGAGCTAATCTTAAAAACGTTCAATGTGCCGTAAAATTCTCAAACGGAGAGATTCCATCTTTCCAGCCAATTCATAGATTCCTCCTCGCGAGCTAATCTTAAAAACGTTCAGTGTGCCGTAAAAGTCTCAAACGGAGAGATTCCATCTTTTCAGCCAATTCATAGATTCCTGACCGCGAGCTAATCTTAAAAACGTTCAATGTGCCGTAATACTCTCAAACGGAGCGATTCCATCTTTCCAGCCAATTCATAGATTCCTGACCGCGAGCTAATCTTAAAAACGTTCAATGTGCCGTAAAATTCTCAAACGAAGAGATTCCATCTTTCCAGCCAATTCATAGATTCCTGACCGCGAGCTAATCTTAAAAACGTTCAATGCGCCGTAAAATTCTCAAACGGAGAGATTCCATCTTTCCAGCCAATTCATAGATTCCTGACCGCGAGCTAATCTTAAAAACGTTCAATGTGCCGTAAAATTCTCAAACGGAGAGATTCCATCTTTCCAGCCAATTCATAGATTCCTGACCGCGAGCTAATCTTAAAACGTTCAATGTGCCGTAAAATTCTCAAACGGAGAGATTCCATCTTTCCAGCCAATTCATAGATTCCTGACCGCGAGCTAATCTTAAAAACGTTCAATGTGCCGTAAAATTCTCAACGGAGAGATTCCATCTTTCAAGCCAATTCATAGATTCCTGCTCGCGAGCTAATCTTAAAAACGTTCAATGTGCCGTAAAATTCTCAAACGGAGAGATTCCATCTTTCCAGCCAATTCATAGATTCCTCCTCGCGAGCTAATCTTAAAAACGTTCAGTGTGCCGTAAAAGTCTCAAACGGAGAGATTCCATCTTTTCAGCCAATTCATAGATTCCTGACCGCGAGCTAATCTTAAAAACGCTCAATGTGCCGTAAAATTCTCAAACGGAGAGATTCCATCTTTCCAGCCAATTCATAGATTCCTGACCGCGAGCTAATCTTAAAAACGTTCAATGTGCCGTAAAATTCTCAAACGGAGAGATTTCATCTTTCCAGCCAATTCATAGATTCCTGCTCGCGAGCTAATCTTAAAAACGTTCAATGTGCCGTAAAAGTCTCAAACGGAGAGATTCCATCTTTCCAGCCAATTCATTGATTCGTGATCGCGAGCTAATCTTAAAAACGTTCAATGTGCCGTAAAATTCTCAAACGGAGAGATTCCATCTTTCCAGCCAATTCATAGATTCCTGACCGCGAGCTAATCTCAAAAACGTTCAATGTGCCGTAAAATTCTCAAACGGAGAGATTCCATCTTTCCAACCAATTCATAGATTCCTGACCGCGAGCTAATCTTAAAAACGTTCAATGTGCCGTAAAATTCTCAAACGGAGAGATTCCATCTTTCCAGCCAATTCATAGATTCCTGACCGCGAGCTAATCTTAAAAACGTTCAATGTGCCGTAAAATTCTCAAACGGAGAGATTCCATCTTTCCAGCCAATTCATAGATTCCTCGTCGCGAGCTAATCTAAAAAACGTTCAGTGTGCCGTAAAAATCTCAAACGGAGAGATTCCATCTTTTCAGCCAATTCATAGATTCCTGACCGCGAGCTAATCTTAAAAACGTTCAATGTGCCGTAAAATTCTCAAACGGAGAGATTCCATCTTTCCAGCCAATTCATAGATTCTGACCGCGAGCTAATCTTAAAAACGTTCAATGTGCCGTAAAATTCTCAAACGGAGAGATTCCATCTTTCCAGCCAATTCATAGATTCCTCCTCGCGAGCTAATCTTAAAAACGTTCAGTGTGCCGTAAAAGTCTCAAACGGAGAGATTCCATCTTTCCAGCCAATTCATAGATTCCTCCTCGCGAGCTAATCTTAAAAACGTTCAGTGTGCCGTAAAAGTCTCAAACGGAGAGATTCCATCTTTCTAGCCAATTCATAGATTCCTGACCGCGAGCTAATCTTAAATACGTTCAATGTGCCGTAAAATTCTCAAACGGAGAGATTCCATCTTTCCAGCCAATTCATAGATTCCTGACCGCGAGCTAATCTTAAAAACGTTCAATGTGCCGTAAAATTCTCAAACGGAGAGATTCCATCTTTCCAGCCAATTCATAGATTCCTGACCGCGAGCTAATCTTAAAAACGTTCAATGTGCCGTAAAATTCTCAAACGGAGAGATTCCATCTTTCCAGCCAATTCATAGATTCCTCCTCGCGAGCTAATCTTAAAAACGTTCAGTGTGCCGTAAAAATCTCAAACGGAGAGATTCCATCTTTTCAGCCAATTCATAGATTCCTGACCGCGAGCTAATCTTAAAAACGTTCAATGTGCCGTAAAATTCTCAAACGGAGAGATTCCATCTTTCCAGCCAATTCATAGATTCCTGACCGCGAGCTAATCTTAAAAACGTTCAATGTGCCGTAAAATACTCAAACGGAGAGATTCCATCTTTCCAGCCAATTCATAGATTCCTCCTCGCGAGCTAATCTTAAAAACGTTCAGTGTGCCGTAAAAGTCTCAAACGGAGAGATTCCATCTTTCCAGCCAATTCATAGATTCCTCCTCGCGAGCTAATCTTAAAAACGTTCAGTGTGCCGTAAAAGTCTCAAACGGAGAGATTCCATCTTTTCAGCCAATTCATAGATTCCTGACCGCGAGCTAATCTTAAAAACGTTCAATGTGCCGTAATATTCTCAAACGGAGAGATTCCATCTTTCCAGCCAATTCATAGATTCCTGACCGCGAGCTAATCTTAAAAACGTTCAATGTGCCGTAAAATTCTCAAACGGAGAGATTCCATCTTTCCAGCCAATTCATAGATTCCTGACCGCGAGCTAATCTTAAAAACGTTCAATGTGCCGTAAAATTCTCAAACGAAGAGATTCCATCTTTCCAGCCAATTCATAGATTCCTGACCGCGAGCTAATCTTAAAAACGTTCAATGTGCCGTAAAATTCTCAAAAGGAGAGATTCCATCTTTCCAGCCAATTCATAGATTCCTGACCGCGAGCTAATCTTAAAAACGTTCAATGTGCCGTAAAATTCTCAAACGGAGAGATTCCATCTTTCCAGCCAATTCATAGATTCCTCCTCGCGAGCTAATCTTAAAAACGTTCAGTGTGCCGTAAAAATCTCAAACGGAGAGATTCCATCTTTTCAGCCAATTCATAGATTCCTGACCGCGAGCTAATCTTAAAAACGTTCAATGTGCCGTAAAATTCTCAAACGGAGAGATTCCATCTTTCCAGCCAATTCATAGATTCCTGACCTCGAGCTAATCTTAAAAACGTTCAATGTGCGGTAAAATTCTCAAACGGAGAGATTCCATCTTTCCAGCCAATTCATAGATTCCTCCTCGCGAGCTAATCTTAAAAACGTTCAGTGTGCCGTAAAAGTCTCAAACGCAGAGATTCCATCTTTCCAGCCAATTCATAGATTCCTCCTCGCGAGCTAATCTTAAAAACGTTCAGTGTGCCGTAAAAGTCTCAAACGGAGAGATTCCATCTTTTCAGCCAATTCATAGATTCCTGACCGCGAGCTAATCTTAAAAACGTTCAATGTGCCGTAAAATTCTCAAACGGAGAGATTCCATCTTTCCAGCCAATTCATAGATTCCTGACCGCGAGCTAATCTTAAAAACGTTCAATGTGCCGTAAAATTCTCAAACGGAGAGATTCCATCTTTCCAGCCAATTCATAGATTCCTCCTCGCGAGCTAATCTTAAAAACGTTCAGTGTGCCGTAAAAGTCTCAAACGGAGAGATTCCATCTTTTCAGCCAATTCATAGATTCCTGACCGCGAGCTAATCTTAAAAACGTTCAATGTGCCGTAAAATTCTCAAACGGAGAGATTCCATCTTTCCAGCCAATTCATAGATTCCTGACCGCGAGCTAATCTTAAAAACGTTCAATGTGCCGTAAAATTCTCAAACGGAGAGATTTCATCTTTCCAGCCAATTCATAGATTCCTGCTCGCGAGCTAATCTTAAAAACGTTCAATGTGCCGTAAAAGTCTCAAACGGAGAGATTCCATCTTTCCAGCCAATTCATAGATTCGTGATCGCGAGCTAATCTTAAAAACGTTCAATGTGCCGTAAAATTCTCAAACGGAGAGATTCCATCTTTCCAGCCAATTCATAGATTCCTGACCGCGAGCTAATCTCAAAAACGTTCAATGTGCCGTAAAATTCTCAAACGGAGAGATTCCATCTTTCCAACCAATTCATAGATTCCTGACCGCGAGCTAATCTTAAAAACGTTCAATGTGCCGTAAAATTCTCAAACGGAGAGATTCCATCTTTCCAGCCAATTCATAGATTCCTGACCGCGAGCTAATCTTAAAAACGTTCAATGTGCCGTAAAATTCTCAAACGGAGAGATTCCATCTTTCCAGCCAATTCATAGATTCCTCGTCGCGAGCTAATCTAAAAAACGTTCAGTGTGCCGTAAAAATCTCAAACGGAGAGATTCCATCTTTTCAGCCAATTCATAGATTCCTGACCGCGAGCTAATCTTAAAAACGTTCAATGTGCCGTAAAATTCTCAAACGGAGAGATTCCATCTTTCCAGCCAATTCATAGATTCCTGACCGCGAGCTAATCTTAAAAACGTTCAATGTGCCGTAAAATTCTCAAACGGAGAGATTCCATCTTTCCAGCCAATTCATAGATTCCTCCTCGCGAGCTAATCTTAAAAACGTTCAGTGTGCCGTAAAAGTCTCAAACGGAGAGATTCCATCTTTCCAGCCAATTCATAGATTCCTCCTCGCGAGCTAATCTTAAAAACGTTCAGTGTGCCGTAAAAGTCTCAAACGGAGAGATTCCATCTTTCTAGCCAATTCATAGATTCCTGACCGCGAGCTAATCTTAAATACGTTCAATGTGCCGTAAAATTCTCAAACGGAGAGATTCCATCTTTCCAGCCAATTCATAGATTCCTGACCGCGAGCTAATCTTAAAAACGTTCAATGTGCCGTAAAATTCTCAAACGGAGAGATTCCATCTTTCCAGCCAATTCATAGATTCCTGACCGCGAGCTAATCTTAAAAACGTTCAATGTGCCGTAAAATTCTCAAACGGAGAGATTCCATCTTTCCAGCCAATTCATAGATTCCTCCTCGCGAGCTAATCTTAAAAACGTTCAGTGTGCCGTAAAAATCTCAAACGGAGAGATTCCATCTTTTCAGCCAATTCATAGATTCCTGACCGCGAGCTAATCTTAAAAACGTTCAATGTGCCGTAAAATTCTCAAACGGAGAGATTCCATCTTTCCAGCCAATTCATAGATTCCTGACCGCGAGCTAATCTTAAAAACGTTCAATGTGCCGTAAAATACTCAAACGGAGAGATTCCATCTTTCCAGCCAATTCATAGATTCCTCCTCGCGAGCTAATCTTAAAAACGTTCAGTGTGCCGTAAAAGTCTCAAACGGAGAGATTCCATCTTTCCAGCCAATTCATAGATTCCTCCTCGCGAGCTAATCTTAAAAACGTTCAGTGTGCCGTAAAAGTCTCAAACGGAGAGATTCCATCTTTTCAGCCAATTCATAGATTCCTGACCGCGAGCTAATCTTAAAAACGTTCAATGTGCCGTAATATTCTCAAACGGAGAGATTCCATCTTTCCAGCCAATTCATAGATTCCTGACCGCGAGCTAATCTTAAAAACGTTCAATGTGCCGTAAAATTCTCAAACGGAGAGATTCCATCTTTCCAGCCAATTCATAGATTCCTGACCGCGAGCTAATCTTAAAAACGTTCAATGTGCCGTAAAATTCTCAAACGAAGAGATTCCATCTTTCCAGCCAATTCATAGATTCCTGACCGCGAGCTAATCTTAAAAACGTTCAATGTGCCGTAAAATTCTCAAAAGGAGAGATTCCATCTTTCCAGCCAATTCATAGATTCCTGACCGCGAGCTAATCTTAAAAACGTTCAATGTGCCGTAAAATTCTCAAACGGAGAGATTCCATCTTTCCAGCCAATTCATAGATTCCTCCTCGCGAGCTAATCTTAAAAACGTTCAGTGTGCCGTAAAAATCTCAAACGGAGAGATTCCATCTTTTCAGCCAATTCATAGATTCCTGACCGCGAGCTAATCTTAAAAACGTTCAATGTGCCGTAAAATTCTCAAACGGAGAGATTCCATCTTTCCAGCCAATTCATAGATTCCTGACCTCGAGCTAATCTTAAAAACGTTCAATGTGCCGTAAAATTCTCAAACGGAGAGATTCCATCTTTCCAGCCAATTCATAGATTCCTCCTCGCGAGCTAATCTTAAAAACGTTCAGTGTGCCGTAAAAGTCTCAAACGCAGAGATTCCATCTTTCCAGCCAATTCATAGATTCCTCCTCGCGAGCTAATCTTAAAAACGTTCAGTGTGCCGTAAAAGTCTCAAACGGAGAGATTCCATCTTTTCAGCCAATTCATAGATTCCTGACCGCGAGCTAATCTTAAAAACGTTCAATGTGCCGTAAAATTCTCAAACGGAGAGATTCCATCTTTCCAGCCAATTCATAGATTCCTGACCGCGAGCTAATCTTAAAAACGTTCAATGTGCCGTAAAATTCTCAAACGGAGAGATTCCATCTTTCCAGGCAATTCATAGATTCCTCCTCGCGAGCTAATCTTAAAAACGTTCAGTGTGCCGTAAAAGTCTCAAAAGGAGAGATTCCATCTTTTCAGCCAATTCATAGATTCCTGACCGCGAGCTAATCTTAAAAACGTTCAATGTGCCGTAATATTCTCAAACGGAGAGATTCCATCTTTCCAGCCAATTCATAGATTCCTGACCGCGAGCTAATCTTAAAAACGTTCAATGTGCCGTAAAATTCTCAAACGGAGAGATTCCATCTTTCCAGCCAATTCATAGATTCCTGACCGCGAGCTAATCTTGAAAACGTTCAATGTGCCGTAAAATTCTCAAACGGAGAGATTCCATCTTTCCAGCCAATTCATAGATTCCTGACCGCGAGCTAATCTTAAAAACGTTCAATGTGCCGTAAAATTCTCAAACGGAGAGATTCCATCTTTCCAGCCAATTCATAGATTCCTGACCGCGAGCTAATCTTAAAAACGTTCAATGTGCCGTAAAATTCTCAAACGGAGAGATTCCATCTTTCCAGCCAATTCATAGATTCCTCCTCGCGAGCTAATCTTAAAAACGTTCAGTGTGCCGTAAAAGTCTCAAACGGAGAGATTCCATCTTTCCAGCCAATTCATAGATTCCTCTCGCGAGCTAATCTTAAAAACGTTCAGTGTGCCGTAAAAGTCTCAAACGGAGAGATTCCATCTTTTCAGCCAATTCATAGATTCCTGACCGCGAGCTAATCTTAAAAACGTTCAATGTGCCGTAAAATTCTCAAACGGAGAGATTCCATCTTTCCAGCCAATTCATAGATTCCTGACCGCGAGCTAATCTTAAAAACGTTCAATGTGCCGTAAAATTCTCAAACGGAGAGATTCCATCTTTCCAGCCAATTCATAGATTCCTCCTCGCGAGCTAATCTTAAAAACGTTCAGTGTGCCGTAAAAGTCTCAAACGGAGAGATTCCATCTTTTCAGCCAATTCATAGATTCCTGACCGCGAGCTAATCTTAAAAACGTTCAATGTGCCGTAATACTCTCAAACGGAGCGATTCCATCTTTCCAGCCAATTCATAGATTCCTGACCGCGAGCTAATCTTAAAAACGTTCAATGTGCCGTAAAATTCTCAAACGAAGAGATTCCATCTTTCCAGCCAATTCATAGATTCCTGACCGCGAGCTAATCTTAAAAACGTTCAATGTGCCGTAAAATTCTCAAACGGAGAGATTCCATCTTTCCAGCCAATTCATAGATTCCTGACCGCGAGCTAATCTTAAAAACGTTCAATGTGCCGTAAAATTCTCAAACGGAGAGATTCCATCTTTCCAGCCAATTCATAGATTCCTCCTCGCGAGCTAATCTTAAAAACGTTCAGTGTGCCGTAAAAGTCTCAAACGGAGAGATTCCATCTTTTCAGCCAATTCATAGATTCCTGACCGCGAGCTAATCTTAAAAACGTTCAATGTGCCGTAATACTCTCAAACGGAGCGATTCCATCTTTCCAGCCAATTCATAGATTCCTGACCGCGAGCTAATCTTAAAACGTTCAATGTGCCGTAAAATTCTCAAACGAAGAGATTCCATCTTTCCAGCCAATTCATAGATTCCTGACCGCGAGCTAATCTTAAAAACGTTCAATGTGCCGTAAAATTCTCAAACGGAGAGATTCCATCTTTCCAGCCAATTCATAGATTCCTGACCGCGAGCTAATCTTAAAAACGTTCAATGTGCCGTAAAATTCTCAAACGGAGAGATTCCATCTTTCCAGCCAATTCATAGATTCCTGACCGCGAGCTAATCTTAAAAACGTTCAATGTGCCGTAAAATTCTCAAACGGAGAGATTCCATCTTTCCAGCCAATTCATAGATTCCTGACCGCGAGCTAATCTTAAAAACGTTCAATGTGCCGTAAAATTCTCAAACGGAGAGATTCCATCTTTCAAGCCAATTCATAGATTCCTGCTCGCGAGCTAATCTTAAAAACGTTCAATGTGCCGTAAAATTCTCAAACGGAGAGATTCCATCTTTCCAGCCAATTCATAGATTCCTCCTCGCGAGCTAATCTTAAAAACGTTCAGTGTGCCGTAAAAGTCTCAAACGGAGAGATTCCATCTTTTCAGCCAATTCATAGATTCCTGACCGCGAGCTAATCTTAAAAACGTTCAATGTGCCGTAAAATTCTCAAACGGAGAGATTCCATCTTTCCAGCCAATTCATAGATTCCTGACCGCGAGCTAATCTTAAAAACGTTCAATGTGCCGTAAAATTCTCAAACGGAGAGATTTCATCTTTCCAGCCAATTCATAGATTCCTGCTCGCGAGCTAATCTTAAAAACGTTCAATGTGCCGTAAAAGTCTCAAACGGAGAGATTCCATCTTTCCAGCCAATTCATAGATTCGTGATCGCGAGCTAATCTTAAAAACGTTCAATGTGCCGTAAAATTCTCAAACGGAGAGATTCCATCTTTCCAGCCAATTCATAGATTCCTGACCGCGAGCTAATCTCAAAAACGTTCAATGTGCCGTAAAATTCTCAAACGGAGAGATTCCATCTTTCCAACCAATTCATAGATTCCTGACCGCGAGCTAATCTTAAAAACGTTCAATGTGCCGTAAAATTCTCAAACGGAGAGATTCCATCTTTCCAGCCAATTCATAGATTCCTGACCGCGAGCTAATCTTAAAAACGTTCAATGTGCCGTAAAATTCTCAACGGAGAGATTCCATCTTTCCAGCCAATTCATAGATTCCTCGTCGCGAGCTAATCTAAAAAACGTTCAGTGTGCCGTAAAAATCTCAAACGGAGAGATTCCATCTTTTCAGCCAATTCATAGATTCCTGACCGCGAGCTAATCTTAAAAACGTTCAATGTGCCGTAAAATTCTCAAACGGAGAGATTCCATCTTTCCAGCCAATTCATAGATTCCTGACCGCGAGCTAATCTTAAAAACGTTCAATGTGCCGTAAAATTCTCAAACGGAGAGATTCCATCTTTCCAGCCAATTCATAGATTCCTCCTCGCGAGCTAATCTTAAAAACGTTCAGTGTGCCGTAAAAGTCTCAAACGGAGAGATTCCATCTTTCCAGCCAATTCATAGATTCCTCCTCGCGAGCTAATCTTAAAAACGTTCAGTGTGCCGTAAAAGTCTCAAACGGAGAGATTCCATCTTTCTAGCCAATTCATAGATTCCTGACCGCGAGCTAATCTTAAATACGTTCAATGTGCCGTAAAATTCTCAAACGGAGAGATTCCATCTTTCCAGCCAATTCATAGATTCCTGACCGCGAGCTAATCTTAAAAACGTTCAATGTGCCGTAAAATTCTCAAACGGAGATATTCCATCTTTCCAGCCAATTCATAGATTCCTGACCGCGAGCTAATCTTAAAAACGTTCAATGTGCCGTAAAATTCTCAAACGGAGAGATTCCATCTTTCCAGCCAATTCATAGATTCCTCCTCGCGAGCTAATCTTAAAAACGTTCAGTGTGCCGTAAAAATCTCAAACGGAGAGATTCCATCTTTTCAGCCAATTCATAGATTCCTGACCGCGAGCTAATCTTAAAAACGTTCAATGTGCCGTAAAATTCTCAAACGGAGAGATTCCATCTTTCCAGCCAATTCATAGATTCCTGACCGCGAGCTAATCTTAAAAACGTTCAATGTGCCGTAAAATACTCAAACGGAGAGATTCCATCTTTCCAGCCAATTCATAGATTCCTCCTCGCGAGCTAATCTTAAAAACGTTCAGTGTGCCGTAAAAGTCTCAAACGGAGAGATTCCATCTTTCCAGCCAATTCATAGATTCCTCCTCGCGAGCTAATCTTAAAAACGTTCAGTGTGCCGTAAAAGTCTCAAACGGAGAGATTCCATCTTTTCAGCCAATTCATAGATTCCTGACCGCGAGCTAATCTTAAAAACGTTCAATGTGCCGTAATATTCTCAAACGGAGAGATTCCATCTTTCCAGCCAATTCATAGATTCCTGACCGCGAGCTAATCTTAAAAACGTTCAATGTGCCGTAAAATTCTCAAACGGAGAGATTCCATCTTTCCAGCCAATTCATAGATTCCTGACCGCGAGCTAATCTTAAAAACGTTCAATGTGCCGTAAAATTCTCAAACGAAGAGATTCCATCTTTCCAGCCAATTCATAGATTCCTGACCGCGAGCTAATCTTAAAAACGTTCAATGTGCCGTAAAATTCTCAAAAGGAGAGATTCCATCTTTCCAGCCAATTCATAGATTCCTGACCGCGAGCTAATCTTAAAAACGTTCAATGTGCCGTAAAATTCTCAAACGGAGAGATTCCATCTTTCCAGCCAATTCATAGATTCCTCCTCGCGAGCTAATCTTAAAAACGTTCAGTGTGCCGTAAAAATCTCAAACGGAGAGATTCCATCTTTTCAGCCAATTCATAGATTCCTGACCGCGAGCTAATCTTAAAAACGTTCAATGTGCCGTAAAATTCTCAAACGGAGAGATTCCATCTTTCCAGCCAATTCATAGATTCCTGACCTCGAGCTAATCTTAAAAACGTTCAATGTGCCGTAAAATTCTCAAACGGAGAGATTCCATCTTTCCAGCCAATTCATAGATTCCTCCTCGCGAGCTAATC
The DNA here is from genome assembly GCA_030867875.1 of Actinernus sp. WN-2022. Taxonomy (NCBI): domain Eukaryota; kingdom Metazoa; phylum Cnidaria; class Anthozoa; order Actiniaria; family Actinernidae; genus Actinernus; species Actinernus sp. WN-2022. The sequence goes on from JAOWCC010001279.1 coordinate 28,338, forward strand.
TTAAAAACGTTCAGTGTGCCGTAAAAGTCTCAAACGCAGAGATCCCATCTTTCCAGCCAATTCATAGATTCCTCCTCGCGAGCTAATCTTAAAAACGTTCAGTGTGCCGTAAAAGTCTCAAACGGAGAGATTCCATCTTTTCAGCCAATTCATAGATTCCTGACCGCGAGCTAATCTTAAAAACGTTCAATGTGCCGTAAAATTCTCAAACGGAGAGATTCCATCTTTCCAGCCAATTCATAGATTCCTGACCGCGAGCTAATCTTAAAAACGTTCAATGTGCCGTAAAATTCTCAAACGGAGAGATTCCATCTTTCCAGCCAATTCATAGATTCCTCCTCGCGAGCTAATCTTAAAAACGTTCACAGTGTGCCGTAAAAGTCTCAAACGGAGAGATTCCATCTTTTCAGCCAATTCATAGATTCCTGACCGCGAGCTAATCTTAAAAACGTTCAATGTGCCGTAAAATTCTCAAACGGAGAGATTCCATCTTTCCAGCCAATTCATAGATTCCTCCTCGCGAGCTAATCTTAAAAACGTTCAGTGTGCCGTAAAAGTCTCAAACGGAGAGATTCCATCTTTCCAGCCAATTCATAGATTCCTCCTCGCGAGCTAATCTTAAAAACGTCAGTGTGCCGTAAAAGTCTCAAACGGAGAGATTCCATCTTTTCAGCCAATTCATAGATTCCTAACCGCGAGCTAATCTTAAAAACGTTCAATGTGCCGTAAAATTCTCAAACGGAGAGATTCCATCTTTCCAGCCAATTCATAGATTCCTGACCGCGAGCTAATCTTAAAAACGTTCAATGTGCCGTAAAATTCTCAAACGGAGAGATTCCATCTTTCCAGCCAATTCATAGATTCCTCCTCGCGAGCTAATCTTAAAAACGTTCACAGTGTGCCGTAAAAGTCTCAAACGGAGAGATTCCATCTTTTCAGCCAATTCATAGATTCCTGACCGCGAGCTAATCTTAAAAACGTTCAATGTGCCGTAAAATTCTCAAACGGAGAGATTCCATCTTTCCAGCCAATTCATAGATTCCTGACCGCGAGCTAATCTTAAATACGTTCAATGTGCCGTAAAATTCTCAAACGGAGAGATTCCATCTTTCCAGCCAATTCATAGATTCCTGACCGCGAGCTAATCTTAAAAACGTTCAATGTGCCGTAAAATTCTCAAACGGAGAGATTCCATCTTTCCAGCCAATTCATAGATTCCTGACCGCGAGCTAATCTTAAAAACGTTCAATGTGCCGTAAAATTCTCAAACGGAGAGATTCCATCTTTCCAGCCAATTCATAGATTCCTCCTCGCGAGCTAATCTTAAAAACGTTCAGTGTGCCGTAAAAATCTCAAACGGAGAGATTCCATCTTTTCAGCCAATTCATAGATTCCTGACCGCGAGCTAATCTTAAAAACGTTCAATGTGCCGTAAAATTCTCAAACGGAGAGATTCCATCTTTCCAGCCAATTCATAGATTCCTGACCGCGAGCTAATCTTAAAAACGTTCAATGTGCCGTAAAATACTCAAACGGAGAGATTCCATCTTTCCAGCCAATTCATAGATTCCTCCTCGCGAGCTAATCTTAAAAACGTTCAGTGTGCCGTAAAAGTCTCAAACGGAGAGATTCCATCTTTCCAGCCAATTCATAGATTCCTCCTCGCGAGCTAATCTTAAAAACGTTCAGTGTGCCGTAAAAGTCTCAAACGGAGTGATTCCATCTTTTCAGCCAATTCATAGATTCCTGACCGCGAGCTAATCTTAAAAACGTTCAATGTGCCGTAATATTCTCAAACGGAGAGATTCCATCTTTCCAGCCAATTCATAGATTCCTGACCGCGAGCTAATCTTAAAAACGTTCAATGTGCCGTAAAATTCTCAAACGGAGAGATTCCATCTTTCCAGCCAATTCATAGATTCCTGACCGCGAGCTAATCTTAAAAACGTTCAATGTGCCGTAAAATTCTCAAACGAAGAGATTCCATCTTTCCAGCCAATTCATAGATTCCTGACCGCGAGCTAATCTTAAAAACGTTCAATGTGCCGTAAAATTCTCAAAAGGAGAGATTCCATCTTTCCAGCCAATTCATAGATTCCTGACCGCGAGCTAATCTTAAAAACGTTCAATGTGCCGTAAAATTCTCAAACGGAGAGATTCCATCTTTCCAGCCAATTCATAGATTCCTCCTCGCGAGCTAATCTTAAAAACGTTCAGTGTGCCGTAAAAATCTCAAACGGAGAGATTCCATCTTTTCAGCCAATTCATAGATTCCTGACCGCGAGCTAATCTTAAAAACGTTCAATGTGCCGTAAAATTCTCAAACGGAGAGATTCCATCTTTCCAGCCAATTCATAGATTCCTGACCTCGAGCTAATCTTAAAAACGTTCAATGTGCCGTAAAATTCTCAAACGGAGAGATTCCATCTTTCCAGCCAATTCATAGATTCCTCCTCGCGAGCTAATCTTAAAAACGTTCAGTGTGCCGTAAAAATCTCAAACGGAGAGATTCCATCTTTTCAGCCAATTCATAGATTCCTGACCGCGAGCTAATCTTAAAAACGTTCAATGTGCCGTAAAATTCTCAAACGGAGAGATTCCATCTTTCCAGCCAATTCATAGATTCCTGACCGCGAGCTAATCTTAAAAACGTTCAATGTGCCGTAAAATACTCAAACGGAGAGATTCCATCTTTCCAGCCAATTCATAGATTCCTCCTCGCGAGCTAATCTTAAAAACGTTCAGTGTGCCGTAAAAGTCAAAAACGGAGAGATTCCATCTTTCCAGCCAATTCATAGATTCCTCCTCGCGAGCTAATCTTAAAAACGTTCAGTGTGCCGTAAAAGTCTCAAACGGAGTGATTCCATCTTTTCAGCCAATTCATAGATTCCTGACCGCGAGCTAATCTTAAAAACGTTCAATGTGCCGTAATATTCTCAAACGGAGAGATTCCATCTTTCCAGCCAATTCATAGATTCCTGACCGCGAGCTAATCTTAAAAACGTTCAATGTGCCGTAAAGTTCTCAAACGGAGAGATTCCATCTTTCCAGCCAATTCATAGATTCCTGACCGCGAGCTAATCTTAAAAACGTTCAATGTGCCGTAAAATTCTCAAACGAAGAGATTCCATCTTTCCAGCCAATTCATAGATTCCTGACCGCGAGCTAATCTTAAAAACGTTCAATGTGCCGTAAAATTCTCAAAAGGAGAGATTCCATCTTTCCAGCCAATTCATAGATTCCTGACCGCGAGCTAATCTTAAAAACGTTCAATGTGCCGTAAAATTCTCAAACGGAGAGATTCCATCTTTCCAGCCAATTCATAGATTCCTCCTCGCGAGCTAATCTTAAAAACGTTCAGTGTGCCGTAAAAATCTCTAACGGAGAGATTCCATCTTTTCAGCCAATTCATAGATTCCTGACCGCGAGCTAATCTTAAAAACGTTCAATGTGCCGTAAAATTCTCAAACGGAGAGATTCCATCTTTCCAGCCAATTCATAGATTCCTGACCTCGAGCTAATCTTAAAAACGTTCAATGTGCCGTAAAATTCTCAAACGGAGAGATTCCATCTTTCCAGCCAATTCATAGATTCCTCCTCGCGAGCTAATCTTAAAAACGTTCAGTGTGCCGTAAAAGTCTCAAACGGAGAGATTCCATCTTTCCAGCCAATTCATAGATTCCTCCTCGCGAGCTAATCTTAAAAACGTTCAGTGTGCCGTAAAAGTCTCAAACGGAGAGATTCCATCTTTTCAGCCAATTCATAGATTCCTGACCGCGAGCTAATCTTAAAAACGTTCAATGTGCCGTAAAATTCTCAAACGGAGAGATTCCATCTTTCCAGCCAATTCATAGATTCCTGACCGCGAGCTAATCTTAAAAACGTTCAATGTGCCGTAAAATTCTCAAACGGAGAGATTCCATCTTTCCAGCCAATTCATAGATTCCTCCTCGCGAGCTAATCTTAAAAACGTTCACAGTGTGCCGTAAAAGTCTCAAACGGAGAGATTCCATCTTTTCAGCCAATTCATAGATTCCTGACCGCGAGCTAATCTTAAAAACGTTCAATGTGCCGTAAAATTCTCAAACGGAGAGATTCCATCTTTCCAGCCAATTCATAGATTCCTCCTCGCGAGCTAATCTTAAAAACGTTCAGTGTGCCGTAAAAGTCTCAAACGGAGAGATTCCATCTTTCCAGCCAATTCATAGATTCCTCCTCGCGAGCTAATCTTAAAAACGTCAGTGTGCCGTAAAAGTCTCAAACGGAGAGATTCCATCTTTCCAGCCAATTCATAGATTCCTCCTCGCGAGCTAATCTTAAAAACGTCAGTGTGCCGTAAAAGTCTCAAACGGAGAGATTCCATCTTTTCAGCCAATTCATAGATTCCTGACCGCGAGCTAATCTTAAAAACGTTCAATGTGCCGTAAAATTCTCAAACGGAGAGATTCCATCTTTCCAGCCAATTCATAGATTCCTGACCGCGAGCTAATCTTAAAAACGTTCAATGTGCCGTAAAATTCTCAAACGGAGAGATTCCATCTTTCCAGCCAATTCATAGATTCCTCCTCGCGAGCTAATCTTAAAAACGTTCACAGTGTGCCGTAAAAGTCTCAAACGGAGAGATTCCATCTTTTCAGCCAATTCATAGATTCCTGACCGCGAGCTTATCTTAAAAACGTTCAATGTGCCGTAAAATTCTCAAACGGAGAGATTCCATCTTTCCAGCCAATTCATAGATTCCTGACCGCGAGGTAATCTTAAAAACGTTCAATGTGCCGTAAAATTCTCAAACGGAGAGATTCCATCTTTCCAGCCAATTCATAGATTCCTCCTCGCGAGCTAATCTTAAAAACGTTCAGTGTGCCGTAAAAGTCCCAAACGGAGAGATTCCATCTTTCCAGCCAATTCATAGATTCCTGACCGCGAGCTAATCTTAAAAACGTTCAATGTGCCGTAAAATTCTCAAACGGAGAGATTCCATCTTTCCAGCCAATTCATAGATTCCTCCTCGCGAGCTAATCTTAAAAACGTTCAGTGTGCCGTAAAAGTCTCAAACGGAGAGATTCCATCTTTCCAGCCAATTCATAGATTCCTGACCGCGAGCTAATCTTAAAAAACGTTCAATGTGCCGTAAAATTCTCAAACGGAGAGATTCCATCTTTCCAGCCAATTCATAGATTCCTGACCGCGAGCTAATCTTAAAAACGTTCAATGTGCCGTAAAATTCTCAAACGGAGAGATTTCATCTTTCCAGCCAATTCATAGATTCCTCCTCGCGAGCTAATCTTAAAAACGTTCAATGTGCCGTAAAATTCTCAAACGGAGAGATTCCATCTTTCCAGCCAATTCATAGATTCCTGACCGCGAGCTAATCTTAAAAACGTTCAATGTGCCGTAAAATTCCTCATTCTTGATTCATCATTCCTCATTCCTGATTCATCATTCCTGATTCCTGATTGATCACTCCTCATTCCTGATTCATCATTCCTCATTCCTGATTCATCATTCCTGATTCATCATTCATCATTCCTGATTCATCATTCCTGATTCCTGATTCATCATTCCTGATTCCTGATTCATCATTCCTGATTCCTGATTCATCATTCCTGATTCATCATTCATCATTCCTGATTCATCATTCCTGAATCCTGATTCATCATTGCTGATTTCTGATTCATCATTCATCATTCCTGATTGATCATTCCTGATTCCTGATTCATCATTCCTGATTCCTGATTCATCATTCCTGATTCCTGATTCATCATTCCTGATTCCTGATTCACCATTCCTGATTCCTGATTCATCATTCCTCTTTCCTGATTCATCATTCCTGATTCCGGATACATCATTCATCATTCCTGATTCATCATTCCTGATTCCTGATTCATCATTCCTGATTCATCATTCCTGATTCCTGATTCATCATTCCTGATTCCTGATTCATCATTTATCATTCCTGATTCCTCATTCCTCATTCCTGATTCATCATTCCTGATTCCTGATTGATCATTCCTCATTCCTGAATCATCATTCCTGATTCCTGATTCATCATTCCTGATTCCTGATTAATCACTTCTGATTCCTGATTCCTGATTCATCATTCCTGATTCATCATTCCTGATTTATCATTCATCATTCCTGATTCATCATTCCTCATTCCTGATTCATCATTCCTGATTCCTGATTCATCATTCCTCATTCCTGATTCATCATTCATCATTCCTGATTGTGATTCCTGATTCGTCATTCCTGATTCATCATTCATCATTCCTGATTCATCATTCATCATTCCTGATTCATCATTCCTTATTCCTGATTCATCATTCCGGATTCCTGATTCATCATTCATCATTCCTGATTCATCATTCCTGATTCCTGATTCATCATTGCTGATTCCTGATTCATCATTCATCATTCCTGATTCCTGATTTATCATTCCTGATTCATCATTCATCATTCCTGATTCATCATTCATCATTCCAGATTCCTGATTCATCATTCCTGATTCCTGATTCATCATTCCTGATTCCTGATTCCTGATTCATCATTCCTGATTCATCATTCCTGATTTATCATTCGTCATTCCTGATTCATCATTCCTTATTCCTGATTCATCATTCCTGATTCCTGATTCATCATTCCTGATTCGTCATTCATCATTCCTGATTCATCATTCCTGATTCATCATTCCTGATTTCTGATACATCATTCATCATTCCTGATTCATCATTCATCATTCCTGATTCATCATTCCTGATTCCTGATTCATCATTCCTGATTCATCATTCCTGATTCCTGATTCATCATTCCTGATTCCTGATTCATCATTCATCATTCATCATTCCTGATTCATCATTCCTCATTCCTGATTCATCATTCCTCATTCCTGATTCATCATTCCTCATTCCTGAATGATCATTCCTCATTCCTGAATCATCATTCCTGATTCCTGATTCATCATTCCTGATTCCTGATTAATCACTCCTGATTCCTGATTCCTGATTCATCATTCCTGATTCATCATTCCTGATTCATCATTCATCATTCCTGATTCATCATTCCTGATTCCTGATTCATCATTCCTGATTCCTGATTCATCATTCATCATTCCTGATTCCTGATTCGTCATTCCTGATTCGTCATTCATCATTCCTGATTCATCATTCATCATTCCTGATTCTTTATTCTTTATTCCTGATTCATCATTCCGGATTCCTGATTCATCATTCATCATTCCTGATTCATCATTCCTGATTCCTGATTCATCATTGCTGATTCCTGATTCATCATTCATCATTCCTGATTCCTGATTTATCATTCCTGATTCATCAATCATCATTCCTGATTCATCATTCATCATTCCTGATTCATCATTCCTGATTCCTGATTCATCATTCCTGATTCATCATTCCTGATTCATCATTCCTGATTCATCATTCCTGATTCATCATTCCTGATTCATCATTCCTGATTCCTGACTCATCATTCATCATTCGTGATTCATCATTCTTTATTCCTGATTCATCATTCCTGATACCTGATTCATCATTCCTGATTCCTGATTCCTGATTCCTGATTCCTGATTCCTGATTCCTGATTCATCATTCCTGATTCATCATTCATAGATTCCTCCTCGCGAGCTAATCTTAAAAACGTCAGTGTGCCGTAAAAGTCTCAAACGCAGAGATTCCATCTTTTCAGCCAATTCATAGATTCCTGACCGCGAGCTAATCTTAAAAACGTTCAATGTGCCGTAAAATTCTCAAACGGAGAGATTCCATCTTTCCAGCCAATTCATAGATTCCTGACCGCGAGCTAATCTTAAAAACGTTCAATGTGCCGTAAAATTCTCAAACGGAGAGATTCCATCTTTCCAGCCAATTCATAGATTCCTCCTCGCGAGCTAATCTTAAAAACGTTCACAGTGTGCCGTAAAAGTCTCAAACGGAGAGATTCCATCTTTTCAGCCAATTCATAGATTCCTGACCGCGAGCTAATCTTAAAAACGTTCAATGTGCCGTAAAATTCTCAAACGGAGAGATTCCATCTTTCCAGCCAATTCATAGATTCCTGACCGCGAGGTAATCTTAAAAACGTTCAATGTGCCGTAAAATTCTCAAACGGAGAGATTCCATCTTTCCAGCCAATTCATAGATTCCTCCTCGCGAGCTAATCTTAAAAACGTTCAGTGTGCCGTAAAAGTCCCAAACGGAGAGATTCCATCTTTCCAGCCAATTCATAGATTCCTGACCGCGAGCTAATCTTAAAAACGTTCAATGTGCCGTAAAATTCTCAAACGGAGAGATTCCATCTTTCCAGCCAATTCATAGATTCCTCCTCGCGAGCTAATCTTAAAAACGTTCAGTGTGCCGTAAAAGTCTCAAACGGAGAGATTCCATCTTTCCAGCCAATTCATAGATTCCTGACCGCGAGCTAATCTTAAAAACGTTCAATGTGCCGTAAAATTCTCAAACGGAGAGATTCCATCTTTCCAGCCAATTCATAGATTCCTGACCGCGAGCTAATCTTAAAAACGTTCAATGTGCCGTAAAATTCTCAAACGGAGAGATTTCATCTTTCCAGCCAATTCATAGATTCCTCCTCGCGAGCTAATCTTAAAAACGTTCAATGTGCCGTAAAATTCTCAAACGGAAAGATTCCATCTTTCCAGCCAATTCATAGATTCCTGACCGCGAGCTAATCTTAAAAACGTTCAATGTGCCGTAAAATTCCTCATTCTTGATTCATCATTCCTCATTCCTGATTCATCATTCCTGATTCCTGATTGATCACTCCTCATTCCTGATTCATCATTCCTCATTCCTGATTCATCATTCCTGATTCATCATTCATCATTCCTGATTCATCATTCCTGATTCCTGATTCATCATTCCTGATTCCTGATTCATCATTCCTGATTCCTGATTCATCATTCCTGATTCATCATTCATCATTCCTGATTCATCATTCCTGAATCCTGATTCATCATTGCTGATTTCTGATTCATCATTCATCATTCCTGATTGATCATTCCTGATTCCTGATTCATCATTCCTGATTCCTGATTCATCATTCCTGATTCCTGATTCATCATTCCTGATTCCTGATTCACCATTCCTGATTCCTGATTCATCATTCCTCTTTCCTGATTCATCATTCCTGATTCCGGATACATCATTCATCATTCCTGATTCATCATTCCTGATTCCTGATTCATCATTCCTGATTCATCATTCCTGATTCCTGATTCATCATTCCTGATTCCTGATTCATCATTTATCATTCCTGATTCCTCATTCCTCATTCCTGATTCATCATTCCTGATTCCTGATTGATCATTCCTCATTCCTGAATCATCATTCCTGATTCCTGATTCATCATTCCTGATTCCTGATTAATCACTTCTGATTCCTGATTCCTGATTCATCATTCCTGATTCATCATTCCTGATTTATCATTCATCATTCCTGATTCATCATTCCTCATTCCTGATTCATCATTCCTGATTCCTGATTCATCATTCCTCATTCCTGATTCATCATTCATCATTCCTGATTGTGATTCCTGATTCGTCATTCCTGATTCATCATTCATCATTCCTGATTCATCATTCATCATTCCTGATTCATCATTCCTTATTCCTGATTCATCATTCCGGATTCCTGATTCATCATTCATCATTCCTGATTCATCATTCCTGATTCCTGATTCATCATTGCTGATTCCTGATTCATCATTCATCATTCCTGATTCCTGATTTATCATTCCTGATTCATCATTCATCATTCCTGATTCATCATTCATCATTCCAGATTCCTGATTCATCATTCCTGATTCCTGATTCATCATTCCTGATTCCTGATTCCTGATTCATCATTCCTGATTTATCATTCGTCATTCCTGATTCATCATTCCTTATTCCTGATTCATCATTCCTGATTCCTGATTCATCATTCCTGATTCGTCATTCATCATTCCTGATTCATCATTCCTGATTCATCATTCCTGATTTCTGATACATCATTCATCATTCCTGATTCATCATTCATCATTCCTGATTCATCATTCCTGATTCCTGATTCATCATTCCTGATTCATCATTCCTGATTCCTGATTCATCATTCCTGATTCCTGATTCATCATTCATCATTCATCATTCCTGATTCATCATTCCTCATTCCTGATTCATCATTCCTCATTCCTGATTCATCATTCCTCATTCCTGAATGATCATTCCTCATTCCTGAATCATCATTCCTGATTCCTGATTCATCATTCCTGATTCCTGATTAATCACTCCTGATTCCTGATTCCTGATTCATCATTCCTGATTCATCATTCCTGATTCATCATTCATCATTCCTGATTCATCATTCCTGATTCCTGATTCATCATTCCTGATTCCTGATTCATCATTCATCATTCCTGATTCCTGATTCGTCATTCCTGATTCGTCATTCATCATTCCTGATTCATCATTCATCATTCCTGATTCTTTATTCTTTATTCCTGATTCATCATTCCGGATTCCTGATTCATCATTCATCATTCCTGATTCATCATTCCTGATTCCTGATTCATCATTGCTGATTCCTGATTCATCATTCATCATTCCTGATTCCTGATTTATCATTCCTGATTCATCAATCATCATTCCTGATTCATCATTCATCATTCCTGATTCATCATTCCTGATTCCTGATTCATCATTCCTGATTCATCATTCCTGATTCATCATTCCTGATTCATCATTCCTGATTCATCATTCCTGATTCATCATTCCTGATTCCTGACTCATCATTCATCATTCGTGATTCATCATTCTTTATTCCTGATTCATCATTCCTGATACCTGATTCATCATTCCTGATTCCTGATTCCTGATTCCTGATTCCTGATTCCTGATTCCTGATTCATCATTCCTGATTCATCATTCATCATTCCTGATTCATCATTCCTGATTCCTGATTCATCATTCCTGATTCCTATTCATCATTCCCGATTCCTGATTCATCATTCATCATTCCTGATTCATCATTCCTGAATCCTGATTCATCATTGCTGATTCCTGATTCATCATTCATCATTCCTGATTGATCATTCCTGATTCATCATTCCTGATTCCTGATTCATCATTCCTGATTCCTGATTCATCATTCCTGAAACCTGATTCACCATTCCTGATTCCTGATTCATCATTCCTCTTTCCTGATTCATCATTCCTGATTCCGGATACATCATTCATCATTCCTGATTCATCATTCCTGATTCCTGATTCATCATTCCTGATTCATCATTCCTCATTCCTGATTCATCATTCCTGATTCCTGATTCATCATTTCATCTTTCCTGATTCATCATTCCTCATTCCTGATTCATCATTCTTCATTCCTGATTAATCATTCCTCATTCCTGATTCATCATTCCTGATTCCTGATTCACCATTCCTGATTCCTGATACATCATTCATCATTCCTGATTCATCATTCTGATTCCTGATTCCTGATTCATCATTCCTGATTCATCATTCTCATTCCTGATTCATCATTCTTCATTCCTGATTAATCATTCCTCATTCCTGATTCATCATTCCTGATTCATGATTCACCATTCCTGATTCCTGATTCATCATTCGCATTCCTGATTCATCATTCCTGATTCCTGATTCATTATTCCTGATTCATCATTCCTGATTCCTGATTCATCATTCCTGATTCCTGATTCATCATTCATCATTCCTGATTCATCATTCCTGATTCATGATTCACCATTCCTGATTCCTGATTCATCATTCCTCTTTCCTGATTCATCATTCCTGATTCATGATTCATCAATCCAGATTCCTGATTCATCATTCCTCTTTCCTGATTCATCATTCCTGATTCCTGACACATCATTCATCATTCCTGATTCATCATTCATCATTCCTGATTCATCATTCCTGATTCCTGATTTATCATTCCTGATTCATCATTCCTGATTCCTGATTCATCATTCCTGATTCCTGATTCATCATTCCTCATTCCTGATTCATCATTCCTCATTCCTGATTCATCATACCTGATTCCTGATTCATCATTCCTGATTGATCATTCCTCATTCCTGATTCATCATTCCTGATTCCTGATTCATCATTCCTGATTCCTGATTCCTGATTCATCATTCGTGATTCATTATTCCTCATTCCTGATTCATCATTCTTCATTCCTGATTAATCATTCCTCATTCCTGATTCATCATTCCTGATTCATGATTCACCATTCCTGATTCCTGATACATCATTCATCATTCCTGATTCATCATTCCTGATTCATCATTCCTGATTCCTGATTCATCATTCCTGATTCCTGATTCATCATTCATCATTCCTGATTAATCATTCCTGATTCATGATTCACCATTCCTGATTCCTGATTCATCATTCCTCTTTCCTGATTCATCATTCCTGATTCCTGATTCATCATTCATCATTCCTGATT
>JAOWCC010001280.1:0-32271 GCA_030867875.1 Actinernus sp. WN-2022
GTTTTGTGAATAAACAATTTACATATCCAGCAGTTTCCCTTCACCATTCCCTACTAGCAGAGATCTCTTTGAGAGAAAGGGAATTAGAGACCTCTGCCTGTATACAGTGCTTAATTATTTGATATACTGCCGTCCAGGTAGTGGGCAATTGGCAAACCTTACATATTGCTTACACTTTTTGAGACCATGTCAAAGTTACATGGGGGATTATAACAGTAAGCGTTACTAGGTAACCCTGTGATACCAAACAAATCAAGCTATACTTACAACATATTCTCTCTTTAACTTTGGAGAAGGTGGCCTCGGATATAGGTGGGCCAAGACGTTCTAAATTTAGAGTCTTTGTGAAAAAGTTCGCGGCATCTGAGAGGATTTTTGAGACTTTTGATGGCATCTGAGCAACGGTTAGCGCGTATGCAGTACTATTCGTACGTTGCTTCTTGCAAGGTCTTTGGCTTTGTTGATCTTCTTGAGAGCTGAGAGGAAGTGATAGGCTTTGCTGGACTTGGTTGAGCTGAGGAGTAGTTTCATTATCCAAAATTTGTTCCACGTCACTTAGATTACGTTCCAATTCCACCACACTAGGGTCAGAGGAAGTGCTACTGCTGTCCGAACTAGCAGAATATGAAGGGCTTAGGGAAGAGGAGAAGTCGGAGGAATATTCGGGCACAATTTCGAGGTGAGGTTCCGCTGATGACACATACACATCGTGTTCACTTTCGCTTGTGCTGTCGTTGGCAAAACTGCCCTGTACTGGAGATGTATCTCTTACGGACTGTTCCCCCTCCGACGATTCGTAATTCACTATCTTCGGCTGTGGAGAGGCGAAAGACCTGCTCTCGTCCATTTCCTCGACCGATCACGCGAAGTGCGATGAAGATTTTGGCTTTAGCACGTTGCCCTGACTGATGCATGATGGTAGGCGGGAAGACTAGGTTTGTTTACGTTTGTGCGGGCTACCTGTGTCGGAGTAGATCTGGGTCGAGAATGTTATTTCTTCTTTTTGCGTGGGAAGAGGGTGATTTGAGGAGCTAAAAAACTGTGCCCGTAGTTCTATAGGACTCTAGGTTCGCGCTGGTACATGTTTCTTATTTGTAAGTGCAAGCCAGTAAGTGTTGAGTTGGTCATAAGTTAAGTGGCGGTCAAAATGGCCGACCGAGAAGGCGAGAATTTCGGGCATTTAAACTGACCTATTCCATATTTGTTGCTCTTTAGATCTGTTCGTTGGATATGTCCGTTGTCTATTATTTTTGTTGGTGATGAACTGATGTAGTGCAAATCAGGTATGTCTAAAATGTGTATAAATATCTGCATAACTTAAAGATATAAATACAATGACCTATTTGTGGCGTGGAAATATGCCCTGATATTTCGTCCGCGGACATTATCTGATCCGAAAAGAGAACAGTTCCCGAGAGCTTCTAGGATGAGATAATCTCAGTCCAAGGACAAATATCAAGGCCGCAATGTAGGTTATTGTTGTTATCATCCTTGAAATATTTTCTTTGAGGCGCGCTTGTAGGTCACGTGACACATTCAACCAATCACGCGCGCGAGAAAATATTTGATGGTGATCCATGAAATGTGAAATAATTAGCTTGTTTCGAGTTTAGGAGTCGATCCGTGTGTTTGACTCCTTAATACTATAACCCCAAGAAGAATGTTTTAAACTAATGCACCTATCAGCGGCTTCCCGAGGGGTCGACCCCCGGGCTGACCAGGGGGACAGAACAAATCTTGACGATTTCCCCCAGGGGTAGGGGAATCGTCCCTTTCAAAGTCCCTGGTTAGGTCTTCCACGACCTATACAATCCCCCGTCATTTTGCACGAAATGAGATCGCTGGACCTGCATGAATTGACTACTGCATGGAATCTCGTTACTAACGTTATTTCAATAGCATTGAACACTCTATTTTCAACAGAGAATGGAACTTTATTAATTAACACTTCACTGACCTTCATAGTATCTTTAAGGAACAAATCCCCCCACCCCAGTTTTCCAACCCTAGAACAAAGTCAAGCATTTCCCCGACCCCAGGGGCAATGTTTGCATTCAATCCTCCTGCGTGATTCCCCCACATATCTCCGTGGTTAGCCCGGGGGTCGAGGCAGCTGTATTATTTTAACGATTTCAGTGAATGTTGTCTGCATAGACTTGAGTTGTAGGCACCGTGGCATTATGGAGATTATGCTTGTCCAATCACTAAGCATTACAAAGCCGTTTGAGAATCAGGCCTGAGTATAGGAAATTGCATCTCGAAATGGGCCGGATACATTGCATTTTTAAAGTAACAATTCCTTGCGTATCGCTTCTAAATAGTATAGATAGTTCGAAAATAGAGAATCAGGCGACCCCGTTGTTCTTGGAAGCAATTTATCGCAACTTTCTCACCTCCAATGGCAAAATGTCGACCAATTCCAAACGGAGTTTTAGAAACAACCAGAAGTGTAATCAGATAAGCAGCACTTAAAAAAAATGCAATGTGACCGGCCCATTCTCGTGTCTTTGGTGACACGTCACGATCAACGCCTCATTAAAGATTTCTAGAGTCAGTATTTCATTTAAAACCGACAAAGATGGCCGGCGAATTGAGAGTGTTAATTCATCACAATTCCTAATAGTCGACCATGCCTTTGAGTAACATGCTTGCATGAGAAGTTTAAAAGCAGTATCAAAGTAATGTCTTAATGTCTTACTCTTTCGACAGCTCACGAACTCAAGGTTGCGCTGCACCGAAGTGTGACTGTCATTACTATATACGATAGCCAGTGATGGAAACAAGCAACACTTGTGGTACGTTAAAAGTTCTTTACTTTCACAATGCACATGCAATGCACAACGCATACACTAAGGTAGATCATGCAATAACAATTTGCCAGCTATGTAGTTACCTACACTGTACAGTTTGCTAGGGCAGTTTTGTTTTTCTTCATTTGCTAGATACGCCTGACCGAGGCTTAATTGAGACGACGACATGCAAGGCGTTCTTTAAAGTAATGTTTAAATGCCTCCAATTCGGACTGGACGGCATTTCAACAACACGTTATCTCCCTTAGATTGACTAATATCATCAATTGTCAAAATCGCTAAAATTTATTATAATCCTCAATTTAACCTCGAGGTTAAAAGCCAGTCAAGTATATATAAAGATAGACAATTGTCAAATTCCGAACGGCGGTAGACGCGCTTAGTGTAGTGGTCATGGCGTCTGTACTACCAAGCACTACACGCAAACGGTTACGAGTTCGAGCCCGAGTAGGAGCGCTCAAAACAAATTCTTCTCTCGTTTACCTTCCTTTCTTGTTTACCTGCGAACCCTAGCTCTAGGTGAGTGAGAACCCGTCGTTTACCCGTGAACTCGTCCGATGGTTAGGGTTCGGTTTGTAGTTCGGGTTAGGATTTGTCTTAGAATGATGATTATAATCAATTCTAGCGATTTTGACAATTGATGATATTAGTCAATCTAAGGGAGATGACGCGTTGATTTCAAAGTCCGCGCAATTAGTTCCAGGACTGGAACTAACTGCGCGGACTTTGAAATGCCGTCCAGTCCGAATTGCAGGAGGCCTTTAAAGGACCTCTTACTCAATAATTTCCGTCATCAATCGAGAGACCTCCCTTTGTTCAACTGTATTTGGCAAAAGTACTTTGAAAGTCTCTGTTTGAAATAATGAAACAAATACACTCACGTGACTTAATATAAGAGTAACCAAAACTAGTGTTCGTATATAGGTGGACATTCCGACCGAACACGGAAACGTGGAACTGTTCACCTCGCGTGCTGCGGCACTACAACAACTGCTGAACTGGAGGCAATCGTCTCTTCTGGCGACGGTGGGTCAGACAGGAAAGTCTTCCGGACTATGCTGGCTTCCTCCTGTGTCCCCGTTGACAAAAAGAAGCCCCACTCGGCGGCAGGGATACGCAATCTCAAAGCGGCCAATACCACCAACTTGCATTCGGTGCTGGGCTGTTTGTTGACCGCTTTGGCGATCTTGCGAAGTTGCGGCCAAAACTGCGACCAGCCGCTTTTCAGCTGCACACATCTGATTCGTGGCACGAATTCTGCGAGCTTTCCCAAGGCTCGAATGCATCCAAGTCTGTTTTCCTGGCAACACAGCACAGACGACAGTTCCTCCTTCAGGCGTCTCTTCTTTTGCTGTGCTCCGTGCTCCAAGTTGTGGCGCGGGAAAAGGTTCGCCACAGCCGTCGAGAGGTCCAACAGTACAGCAAGACGCTTATTTTTGTCGGTGGCAAATCCCACGCTGTCCTCTGTCAGCTTGGCATGCTGCGTGAAGAAGACACAGACGCGACAACCTGATCCTTCGCAGTTCACAGCGTCGCGCAGCGAGCCACCCGATTTCAAAGAGCAGCTGTCCGCAGCACAGTCGCAGTCTTCCTTGCACACGTTCCACAGTCGCTGCAGTACGGCCTGCGCGCCACTCGTTTGGTACGCTGCTGTGAGGTTTTCGGCCAATCTGTGCACCTCTCGTGCGCTGGTGAAGTCTACGTTGTTCGGATCGGGAGGGCGGCAAGAGCTTCGAATTTCCTGTCCAAACCAAAGATGAAAAAGAAAGGGAAAAAAAAAAAGAAGAACAAAAAGGAGTGAGCGAAAGAAAACTCTGAATTTTAAGTAATGGTCCGCATAAGAACTAGGCAAAGAACAATAGGCTTGCGGCAATGAGCATATCCCACATACGATTTTGCTTGAATATGCCTTAAGTGCTGTATGAGATGTCCACAATAGAAATTACACCCAGAAAATAAACTATTGGTTATGCTGAGAAAACTCAAAGCAACTGCCGTCCAGCCAATCAGAAATGGAGAAAACAAAAGATTTTTCAATCGCAAATTCGAGAACTTTCCCCACATACGATATTCTTCGAAATGAAACCATTTGATCAAAACTAAATTCAAACCTCCAAAATTATCGAAGGAAAATGCGTTATTTCGATGGGTTTCTATTGAATTTATGAGTATCAACCAATGAAATTACGAGAAAGAAGAATAGAAAATTAGCACCTTTCTACATTCCTTGCCGTTGGACTGCCTAGTTCTTAGCTGGACTATTACTTAACGGGGACCCGAAACAACCATAGGGGCTGGTCAAAGGCAGGACCTGGTTAAACCACAGATCGCATTTAGGTTTAGGGAGAAAAACCCTCGGAGCAAGGGCGGAATACAAACAAACTCAGCAGGCCCGAAACCCAAGTCGAACAGACTGTACGCTTATTGCGTCGATAGAACGTATATATAGGAGAGCGTGCATGCAGACGTAGAATAGTGCATGACTCTTACCTGCATGGTAAACGGGCGGTTCCTGGCCGTGTAGTCACACAAGCTCTTCAGCGAGGCGCTGTCTGGTAAGGCATCGCTGACCAAGCCAGCGGGCACACCAACTGCTGGCAGGTCGTAGCAGCCTGGAGCTACGAGTTGGCTTGAAGTGCCCTCACTCTCTGGTTCCGTTGGGCCATCGCCACGCTGCTGCGACGAACCTTTCCTCTGCTTGTTTCCGCTTGACGACGAATTGGTCGCACCAGCTGCTCTGCGCTTGTTGGATCGCGTCGTTGCGTGTCGTCGTCGTTGCGTGTCGTGTCGTTCCGGTCTAGACTCGTCGACGGGAAGTTCCGTCTGCGTCGCTTGCGTGGTGTTGCACAGGATTTTCGTCAGCGCTTCGTGAGCGGTGTCGTCACTCAATTGGGTGTCCTTGTGCTGTGCCGGGAGAAAATCCATCCGGGTTAGCGATTCTACTTCTTCACTGTCGCTCTCTTCCGTGGAGGAGCTGCTCTCGTCAGGGGCATCGCACCAGACGTCTTGTTGCCGTGAGACCAGGTGCTTAGACATGCCAGTCAGAACATCCGCCCCTACCCGTTCGAAAGTGCTGAATGACAATCCTACCTCGAGCATAGCTTGAAGGAGGTAGTCAGGCGAGTACTCGCTACCGTGGTAGCGCACTGCGGCGTACCGACAGTTTAACAGTCTAGCCACGGTAAATCCGGCACCAGCGATGGAGCTTTTACTGATCAGGCAAGCTACATCTTCGACCGCCAGTCTTCGCAGGCACATATTACTTGCTTTGGCGGACACAATCACATTGCCTGGTAAATACCCGCCGTGGTCCGCTTTTATGAGCCGCGTGGAAAGCCGTGAGTAAACTGAACACTCGCGCAACTCCAGCTTGGCGCATTTAGGAACATTACATTCCCCGTACCTGTGTATTGAAGAAAAGAACGGCAAAGTCAGTTAGTTAGTTCCTGCATTCGGCAACTCAAGCATGCATGTTAATGCCTGGTTCAGGGATCAAAGTTCGGGTAATGGTTTGGCGTTGAATGAAACGTGGCTTAGACCACGAAATCAGTAAATCAAAAACGCGAGTTTAACAGGATAACCAGTGGAAGGAAGCCTTTGTTTACCAATTTCAGCTGGGAAAACAAGGTGACTAACAATGTTTCTTTAACGAGTTATTAATTAAGGCGAAACTATGCAAAATGGATGAAATGCATAAATTAAGATTTGTATTGCTCTCCAGTACAGCCACGTGATGTGCTAGCCGCAAAGGACGCGTTGCCGTTTTAAACAAATACGCTTCGTTTTGCCGTGGGCCAGTTCTCGCATAGATGCGCAGAGAACGTCCAAAGTTACCCGCGCATCTATACGCGAGGGCAGGCGCACGGCAAAATCACGGCAAAACGGACATCTGTGTACTAACATACCGGTCTTCCCTGACAAGTTTTAAATTCTCGTCGAACTCGCTCCGTCCACTCTGCAAGAGTTGCGATAGCTCTCTCCCTTCCAAGTGAAACATGGCCTGCTTGTTTATGCCAGGATGACGTCGACGCTTTGGCTTTTTCTCCGGTCCGGCCTGACTTTCGCCGCTCTCCTGCAGAGGCGTCCACCTTCTAAGCTTCGCCCTGCAATACTTTATTGCCTCTTTGCGACTCTCGAAGGTTTTGTCGCCGCTTTCGTCGTCGCTGCTAGTGCTGTCCTCGTCGGACCCATCGCGGCGTAGGCGTTCTGGTGCCCTAAGGGGCAGGGGAATCTTCAAAGAGTCTAATACAGCCAGATTGAAGTCGAAGCAAAGAGGTTCTTCCGGCGACGTAGCAAAAGCTTCGGGGAAGTATGGTTGCATCGCGAGCTCCTGTCTTCGTTCAGCGGCGTGGTCGAAGCTGCGGTAGGCAGAAGGCGACATCGTATTCTCGACCCGCGAGTCGTCTATTAGCTGCGAGAGTTCTCCTTCGCCTTCTCCCTCGTCTTCATCGGTACCGCGGCGACCACTTCTGGGGAACAGTACATGTTGCACGATTGATTATGCTATTTCATGATTACGTACGTTGTCTCGTGCATTGCCTATTGTACATTGTGGTGAAAACAAAACAAAAAACAAAAAAACACGGCACAACCCATGCAACGAACGAGTGGAAAACCATGTAACCAACGAAACAGGGTTGAGAAAAATGTTAAGTCCAGGCACGCACGCATATAACACTGCGCCACAGTGCAGATAAGCTGCAGTTGTAGTTTTCACCTTACGGTTTGCGAGTCGTTGCTGCACGGTATACAATCACACGAGCTTCGACGTCATTATCAACTATTATTGCTATTATTGTCATTATCATTATTATTATTATTGTTGTTGTTGCTGCTGTTTGAAAAAGCTCAATTCGGTAATTAAAGGCGCCGTGTCGTGGTTTTGCGCGTGCATCGTAACGTTGTTCCATCGTTGGAAGTTAATTGGATTCCAACGGTTATAAGTTCTCTTCCTTTGAAGCTTGATTGAAAAGGTTGTGCAATATGAGATCTACACCTAGAAGAGGGGTGCATGATGGGAAGGGGAGGGGAGTCTCTCTAACCGCGACACCGCTCCTTTAATTGACAATCGTGATCTCGATTCATACAAGTACTCACCCGTCTACTTGTGCCTCGCGATCTATAAACTGCCAACCACCAGCCAAACGAGAAGATCGCGATGTGTGGATCCGTTCTTCTCCCAGTTCCTCGCCGTCTGAGCTGCGATAGTCCAAAAAAAAAAAAAAAAAGACAAGAAAGAAAGAAACGCATTTAGCATTCGCTAGCTTGTTGTCGAATTGTGTTGTTCTGTCGCCATGTCGCGTTTCAAATGGTCTGTGTTTCTTTCAGACTTTCGGCCTCTTGCTCAAATGGGGAGGATTACCTTGGCACTTGTGATGGCACTTCTGATGTCCCTTCTCCGATTCCCTCGCTTGGCGGGCTGCTGCTACATGACGATATAAAAAAAAAAATACGATTTATGCTGATTTTATTCTATTATACAGTTTCCTCAGTGGGCGCTTTTATTACAAAAATTAGAACAATGAACTTCAAATATTGTATTGTTGTCCTGTGTGGGATAACATCGGAACAACTCTTTATTAAACAAGGTACAGAAACTGCAAAATAGAGCTGCCAGGGTTATATAACCGCCAATAAGTCATCTTATGACGTACGGTCTCAGTCCCTGCGTCTGAAGGTGGCCACCCCAAATCAAGAGGGCGTAGTCTCTCTCTCTCTCTTCGTAACATTTTTACATACAATTTTGACAAATATGATGTTTTTATCACTACCTTAACAATTTCGCATGACAGTTACAATGGAAACATGGAATGTGACCTTCGAACCGTAATGAAAATGATTTATTTAATGGCCTCTTGCATTATGGTAAAGTGTTTTCATATGCCGGGGATTTTTATGCACGTCGATCAGATAGAGTTCATAGTTTACCAATCCAACGAGGACAATTGAAAATATTATCGTAACAACATCATGTTTGTCAAAGTTTGAATAAAAATATTCTTAATGAGAAAGAGATAGACTGATACCCCCTCTTGATTTGCCATTTCGAGACCCACGCCTTAATGCACCCGAGACTGGGACGAACTACAAACTAGACGCAAGAAACATGGCCACCATGATGATGTTACCTATAGTTTAAACGCCATGAATGCGCGCGCACTTCGCCAAACATTCCACACTTGCCTCTTATGGTATACCCCGTCCTGGCAAGATTTGTATATATTGAATTTCGACAAGTGCATGAAATTTAAAAGTAATTACTTGCCTACTTTTCATTTGAGCTAAACATTTCAAAATATTCCCCTATATTCTTTGCAATTAAGTCGTCATAATCATTCCAGCTCAGATTTCAGTATGTTATTGACACTGACAGCATCTCATTTTTCTGACGCTTTTCCACCCACTTATATTTTACTTACATAATATATCGTTTTAGTATATACCGCACCAGTGAATATCACTTTTCGCGCGCTCTGATTGGCTACTCAAACAGTGAATATGTATTTTTGTTATATAGACACAATAAAAAATAGGCAAAAAGTGGAACAAGACGTCCTCGATATATTCACTAGTGAAGATATGGAAAATACGCCACTCAGGTCCCGGATGTAGTATCGTTTCAATAGCGCTGCGCGTGAGTGACGTCACGAAAATTAAGACCCCCCCGCATGACTCAGACAAACAAACCACTTTTCGCGTTAGAACTTACAAGAATTGACCAGCACTTCAGTTCGTCGTCTGACTATTCTACCAAAAATGACGGCTTTCCTGCATTATATTCCGAAAGAGAACCTGATGATTGTACTGTCGAACAGCTTAAACGTTGGCTAAAATACAGAGGATTGAAACAAAGCGACAAACGGCAATCTTATCAAGCGAGGTGCAAAGATGGCGCGAAATACAGTGTTTGTATGGGAATCCGATGCCAAATAATTTTCGTAAAATCGAATTTCTGAACTATTCACTGCCTGCAAACTTTAGATACCAGGTAAAAGATTAACTAATCAAAATTTGAGGGATGTAGCTGTGCTGGGAAGCGTGCAATCGTGTTTTCAGTTTCCCATACATTTCGGCTGTTTAAAACAACGAGTCAAAGTTACAAATCAGTATAGAAAACTGAAAACACGATTGCACGCTTCCCAGCACAGCTACATCCCTCAAATTTTGATTAGTTAATCTTTTACCTGGTATCTTCAGTTTGCTGACAGTGAATATTTCAGACACTCGATTTTACGGAAATTATTTGGCATCGGATTCCCATACAAACACTGTATTTCGCGCCATGTTTGTCTGACCCTTGCGGGGGGTCTCGTTTCAGACACTATTTTTAGACCTCACGCGCAGCGCTATTGTTCTAGTAACGTAAATTTAGCTACACATCTTCTGTGATACAAGATAAATAAAGGAAGAAGGCTTACGCGAGGGTCTTAATGGAAGAACGAGTCTAAAAACACGAGCTAAATGGATAATTTTGCGCAATTTGTATCCATAAAAAATTGTCTATCGGATCCTTCCTAAGCGAGTGCTAATTACCCAGAATGCAACAATTTGATTCATTTGAATTAACAGTACGTAAGACTAAATTATTGACTGCAATCACTGACCTTTCTCGCTGCATACTGGAAGTTTCACCAAGAAATTGGTCCATTGGTCCCGTTCGACTGGTAGTATTCTCGTCCATGGCCCTTCACACTGTTTGACTGGTTAGTCGAGACACTCCTTATTTATAGGGCGAGGTAAGAGAAGCGACGCACGTACAATGACGTACGTGCGACGATGACGCACGTACTATGAATCACGTACATATCTCTGCACGTACGTTCGATATCTGTGCGCACGTACGTTCTTTCCACTTTCAGCGTACGTAAATCGTGTTTGTTTTTTTCATTTTATCGCACTGGACATATATTAGTCATCGAATATGGTAGCATTTATTATTACTTTTCAATCAACATTAGATCATTGGCGCGAAACATCCCTTCGCATTCAGATTAAAAATTAACTATATAGAAAATTTATTAAGACAAAATCTACTTACTTAAATCATACACAATTTAAATTTTATAGAAATAAATTAAAACATCTCTTAAAGGCAAGTAAAAGACAATATTACAATAAATATTTCTTTGATAACATTAATGATAGTAAACGAATATGGAAAGGAATTAAACAAATTATTCATTTCAAGCCCCAGGCTAGCCAGATATCTATAATGATTGTAGATAATAATTGTGAAATAACTGACCCTAAGCTCGTTGCAAATGCTTTTAATACATATTTTGCTAACGTAGGTAAAGAATTAGCAAGTACAATACCTAATGTACACAAAACACCACTAGAGTATCTAACTACACCAACGTGTAACATCTTTTTTGTCTTTCCTACCACTATAGTAATGAAATTGCTAGTTTAAAATCTGGTAAAGCCACAGGCCCCTTTAGTATACCAATATCCATACTTAAAATTCTAAAAAACTGTTATCGATCAAAGCCACTGGAATATCTCTTTATGGCTGGTATTGTCCCAAGTGATTTTAAGCTAGCAAACATAATTCCTGTTTATAAAAAAAGGATCTCAAACTTGCTTGTGCAACTACCGCCCAATTTCCCTTCTTTCAGTCTTTTAAATAAGCTTTTAGAAAAAATAATGTATGATAGATTACTTAAATTCCTTGGGAAAAAAAACACTTTTTTTGATAAGCAATTTGGATTTCGTGCAAAACATTCTACAGATCATGCAGTTCTTTGTATAATTGATAAAATTCAAAAAGCAATAGATGACTGCAACTATTCCTGTGGAATATTCTTAGATTTCAGTAAAGCCTTCGACACGGTTAATCATAAAATCTTGATTAAGAAATTAGAGTACTATGGTATCCGAGGTATTGCCAAAGATTGGTTTGTTTCATATCTTAGTAATCGACAACAAGTTGTTACTGTAAATAATGTATGTAACATCAGATCAGAGTACTGTATCTTGTGGAATTCCACAGGGATCTGTTCTTGGTCCATTACCTTTTTTATTATATGTAAATGACTTTCATCATTCTTCAGATCTATTTGATTTTCATCTATTTGCAGATGATGCAAATCTTTTCAGTGAACACAAGAATCTCTCAATACTTGAAACAAGCATAAATGCTGAACTAAACAATGTTCATATCTGGCTATCAGTGCTAACAAGCTCTCACTTAACATAGAAAAATCCAATTTTGTTATCTTTCATCCCCCACAAAAAAAATTTAAGGTCTCAAATTTTAAGTTAACTATAAGTGATAAGCATCTAAAGCAAGACTTTTGTATTAAGTACCTTGGTATCTTAATCGATTCAAATCTTAGTTGAAAACAACAACAAGTAGAATGCATTGCTAAAAAGATCAAAAGAAGTGTTGCCATTTTTTCCAAACTTCGCTATTATATTAGTATAGATATTCTTCTAAATCTTTATTATGCTTTGATATATCCATTTTTGATCTATGGGATAATTACTTGGGGGAATACATATGAAACTACCCTTCAACTGCTCTTTATTTTACAAAAAAAGGCAATGCGTATCATTACGTTTTCTAGATTTGATGAGCATTCAAGCTCATTGTTTAAGTCTTTAAAAATTATAAAAAAAATTGATCTTGTCACCCTGCACATTTCAATATTTATGTACAAATTTCACAATCATCTCTTACCTTCTGTTTTTCATTCTTTCTTTATTAAGGTTAATAAAATTCATAACTACAATACAAGGCTTGCCGCAAAACAGTCTTATTATCTTCCAAAAGCAAGAAAAAACTATGGAATTTTTAATATCAGATTTCAAGGCCCTTTTTAAATTGATTCACATTATGAGCTGTGGCCATGTGTGAAAATGTAATCCAATAATTAGTTGCTGTTAAATTGTTGGCAATGTGGTCCGAATTAAAAATCTGTTGAACAAATTGGAAAATATATTTCCACATATTTGTTTAAAAATTGGATACAAGTATGAGCCATTTTGGGCGTGGGCGCCACCATCTTGGATCTGATGACGTCACACGGTTGTCCCTATTGTTACACAACAAAAGGTCTATTGTTTTTGACAATAGGGCCAGCCGCGAAATGTCATCAGAGCCATACTTGTATTGATTTTGTTTTAAAACAAATGCATTTTCCAACATATTTTTAATTTAGACCACATTGCCAACAATTTAACAGCAACTTGTTTCAACAGTTGGGGTTCCCTTTAAAGAGTTTGAGATGGACAGTTGGAGTAAATAAGAACTGAACAGCAAGAGTTCAGTACTCCCAAAAAATTGAAACACTTCTTATTCATGATCAGTACTTATATCTGCTCAAATACCCTAAAACTTGGTAAACATAATAATTTAAATGTGGCATTTTTTGTTTTAAATTGGAATTGAATTTGTGTCAATTTGCACACTCCATGTTTACGAAATGGCTCATAGCTAGTGTGGCCAAATCTATTGCTTTTGGCAAAGAAAGGATTTGAATACAAACTCCAGCCCCATCACAAGGAGGCAACCATCAGCAACGTAACCACCCAAAGGGGTAATCTCGGGTAACATGTTACCAGAGATGAGTGGGTTCAACTCCCACATGGGTGACACACTGTATGGTTGACAGACACTTCTTGGGCTCTACCAAACAATTTTGATCCGATTTTAAAACCTGGTTACATTGAGTTGACCCCGCTAGCTAGGCCATGGTTTTCTTTAAAAAAGCTAATTGCATTCTCATGAAGGCTCACATTTTCTGTCCCTTGTTTTCCCACGTCATAAATAACTGCAAGATTATAAGAACCTGTTTGAAAATGTAATTTTTCAACCTTCAATAGATTGGATTTTTTTCGAAAACAGCATTTTGAAGTTTGCTAATACCACCCATTAAAATAAGCTTGTACTATGTGGGGTCACAAGAGCAAAAAAATATGCATTGCAATTCATTTCATTGTTGGACAGCTTCCACTGGCCAAAACTGTGCGAGAGTAAGTACAACAACGTTTTTGTTTAAGACAATCATTGAAGTTTATTTCAATTGATATCATTTGTGCACACATTAAATTTTACAATGACTTATAATGCTCCATTCACACCAAAGCTTTAAATCATCATTTAAAATCTGTTTAATTTAGAAACAAGTTTAAAATAATATATGTTTCCACATTGTACTTGCTTGACGCTAAACTAGTTGCAACCTGATCTGATAGACCCTGGCTAAACAAGCTGTTCGATGTAATGTTTACCCCATGTTACTTAAAGCACATTCAAGCTGATAGGGTTTAGGTAAACAAACAGTTTTAGTTGGTGTGAATGGGGCATAAATTAGTTTGCAATAATCCCTGACCCTACCCCTGACATGTCCATGAGATTCTCTCTCTCTCTCAATCCTGTTTCCAGATCAGGACAATGGTTTAATTACTAACTTGGGGGCAGGGAATACAAAAAATCTGGCAAGCTAGATAACATCACATGCATACATGTATACAAGTTAGTACCGATTGGCAGAAAGATAACACAATGATGTGACCAGTTAATCTTTCAAAAAGGTCACATCCAGGGCCTTAACTATCCTGGCTCAAGCCAACCATGGCATGTTTGTATATTTTCCCTAACATCTTAAATGCTAAATAAATGTAATGGAACAAATAATTATCATGGGATCATTAATGCAATACCCTGGAGTGGGTACTGGGTTCGAATCATGCATGAAAGCAAAATCAATCGGTCGATCTGACTTGGCAGCCTTTTGTCTTGTTTTGTTCATTTCTGCTTTGTAAAACAGTCAATATAAACAGAAATTATAAAACTTCAAAAGAATGCAGTCTAATTACTTTGTAGCAATCGAAGGGTTATGTGCAACAAGGGCGTAAGTGACTCCTGATCACGTTCTAAATTTTGCCTTTAAAAAAAAAAAATTGAAGGAGAATTGCCACTTACGCCCATTTTGCACACAGCCCTTCAATTGAAAGCTACGACACTCACATTTCACATATTTTTTACATGATGATTTATCCGACAAGGCTGATTTTCTTATGTGCCGACCAGTGCTCAATTTTGCTGACCAGCTAGTTTAAATAAAAAGTGCAATACTCCCGAATATTGCATAATTAAGGTCTGCACACAGTATAAACAACTAATGTTACTGCTCTTGCCAAGACATTCTAAATTTAGAGTCTTTGTGAAAAAGTTCACAGCATCTGAGAGCATTTTTGAGACTTTTGATGGCATCTGATCAACGGTTAATTAGCGCGTATGCAGTACTATTCGTACGTTGCTTCTTGCAAGGTCTTTGGTTTTGTTGATCTTCTTGAGAGCTGAGAGGAAGTGATAGGCTTTGGACTTGGTTGAGCTGAGGAGTAGTTTCATTATCCAAAATTTGTTCCACGTCGCTTAGATTATGTTCCAATTCCACCACACTAGGATCAGAGGAAGTGCTACTGCTGTCCGAACTAGCAGAACATGATGATTTATCCGACAAGGCTGATTTTCTTATGTGCCGACCAGTGCTCAATTTTGCTGACCAGCTAGTTTAAATAAAAAGTGCAATACTCCCGAATATTGCATAATTAAGGTCTGCACACAGTATAAACAACTAATGTTACTGCTCTTGCCAAGACATTCTAAATTTAGAGTCTTTGTGAAAAAGTTCACAGCATCTGAGAGCATTTTTGAGACTTTTGATGGCATCTGATCAACGGTTAGCGCGTATGCAGTACTATTCGTACATTGCTTCTCGCAAGGTCTTTGCTGATCTTCTTGAGAGCTGAGAGGTGTAAATTAAAGGCATGTTCGAAATCAGAGTTTGTGCCACCATTAATTGCATAAATCAAGGTCTCTATCCATGTAATCACTACATACTTTAACCAGCACAATGACAATTAATGGACAACTGAGCTGCATCAAAATACTGGACACTAATGTCTGCTTTCTGCTGCTGAAATTGGAAGAAAAAACACAGCAAGGAAGCCACACGTACACTACTGTTTTGATATACATGTACTACATTCCCTTGACAGCCTTGTGAATTGTCCTGGCAGATGTTGACAGCAAATATTGGCCTGAATTGTTTTTTGCTTGAGTCATTTTGACAGCATGCAAGCTATGAGTCGACTCAATCCATGGTGATCCATCAAATTCAAGGCTGTACCTGTTTGAATTTGTCTGTTTGTACCAAAGCAAAGACACGTCTATGTCACTGACATAGTGTTGAACTCTACCGACCAACAACTTCGGTTCTTTCAATGTGCTCCGTTCTTCAACAAGAGCAACGAATTGACCAGGCTGGAACTCTCGTTCTTTCGAGGGTCTTGGGGGGGGCTCTTCTCGATTGACCTCGGATTGAGAAATGGTTTCTGAACACTGACGTGCAAATGCAACAGCCTCGTCTTTTTTCTCTGCACTTGTCCTTTTGTCATAAGTTTTCTGGGCCTGTTCTCTTGAGTGACGAAGTGCCAAAGCTAAACTGGTCTTCAGCGAGTCAGAGCAATTTCTGTAAAGCAATAATAATTCATTTAACCTATATGCAGTGTTTAATTACTTTTTACTTTTCCAATATGAAGATTAACTTGATAGTCATAAATATTTTCCAATAATAAAACACATATCTTGGACTGTGCCCTTTATAACAGGAGGGATCAAGTCCACAATGTTTAATGACCAAAGAAAGAAGTGATATATTATGCAATGCATGGTTTGTTTTCATTTTGTTGTTGTTTTGTTTTGGGTTTTTTTTTTTGGTGGTGGTGGGGGGGGGGGGGGGGGAACAGGAATTAACCCCTGTGCTAGTCTGAAAAAGTGGGCCAGGGGTATAACCTCTGAGGACCAAATACTCCAGAATTATCCCAACAGCACATGATGTGTATGATGCATGTACCTATGTTACAGTACAGTGACATAATTTTCAGGACCTCCTAGTTAATGTGTTTAGAATACACCTGTTTCAAAAAAGGTTGATCAGAACGAAGAACTAACTACAAGCATTGAACAACAGCTCTATTGTCTTTGAATCATTGAACCATAGAGCCTTATTGTTCAATATTTGTAGTTTTAAGTTCTTCGTTCTGATCAACCTTGTTTGAAATAGGTGTATATGCATTACTAGGTTCAAAGACTGTTGCTTTGAATGAATTAAGGTATGCTTTGAATAAACTGAGTTCAAAATCAGAGACAAAAATAGAACGATCCAGCTTGTACACATAATTTGTTGTCCCAATCGAGATCATGTGACATTTAGCACTTTGTTTTCCAGTAAGAGAAGTTGGTACATTAATTTCTTCTTTGGGATAGAGAAAAACAAGAAAATATTACAAAAGGGAAAAGTCAGGTGACCTGAATTGGGACAACAAATGTGCAAGCTGGATCTGTTGAAATATTTATTGGTCTTCTCGCCTAGTATGTCTATTGCTGCAATAATTTCAGCTAAAGTTTTTAGAAGAATAAAACTCACCGTTGAGAGTATGCATACGTAACAAACGATGACCTTAGCCCATTGACCGATATTTCCACACCAGTAAGCTTGAAAAAGACTCGTTTCAAGTGCTTTGTGAATGCCGGGCCAGAGAATGGAGCTCCACTAGATGCCTAGAAGGGAGAAATACAATAACATGCAAGGCGTGAATGTGATTGAACATTCACCTTTAGTGGTGAAGCTTTGGGTTAATGTGGAAATAAATTAACCCTCAAGAGTGAATATTTTGTCAAATTCATTCCAAAGGGGTTAATTTTTACAGGAAATAACAACTTGTCCAAGGGGTGCATGATATTGAATCAACTACATGGTTAGGGCTAGATTTTGTCCATGACAGTCAACAACAAACACTCGTTTTTCTTCAACCTGCACTAGGGTGTATGACATCTAACCAAAATGAGTGAAATGGAGTATTCACCCTTAGCCTAAATTAATACACATGATGTACAATCTTGATCAGTTCTATTAAGACAATTAACAGACTTCAGTAAGCCAGTGATTATTGCTGTTAGATATTAGGCCAGTTGCAACTGTTTGGAAATGGTGAAACACATGCACATATAGCCCAATATAATTCATTGATAATTTGAAATGAGTCAAATCCAGGGTAATAATTAACTGACATGATTTGTAAACAATCTGACTTGGGTTCTACTCACCAAAAAAACACAATTTTGGTCATCTGTCGTATGGCATAGCTGTGCTCTGTACGTCTTTAGATATTCTCGTATTATCCTGGTCAGCTCGCTTCCTTCCTGCAATGTAGAAACGACTAATCATTCAAAGCTTTTTTCACTTCTGCTAGCTGTTAGTCACCCTGTCACATATTGACTGCAGGTGAAATGTTTCTTGATTTGAGTATTGTATGCATCCATGAGGTTGTATCTTCAAAATGCCACTGAATGTGAGGTCTGCAACCCAGAAAATTACTGTAATTTATTTCTCCTTGTGAATGAAACTGTTATTTGATTTTAATTGAACATTTGCAGTAATCTACAATGACATCATAGATCATTATGAAAGGTCATGCATGTATCTCGTCTACAATGTACCATGTTATTGTTTTTGTATAATAAATTATTCTGGGGTTGACGTGAAATTCATTGGCATTTTGGAGACCTCTATGACTCATACATGCAGATGCCACACTCAAATAAAAAAAAACATTCTACCATTCAACTGCACGATCACTTGATACGGAATCGAAATTTGTAATAAAAACGTGTAAACTTAATAAAGTTAATTTGAAAATTTGGCCCTTTATGTAGACAGCAGACAATATTGCTTACCTCCACGGTGACCTGGTCATGTCCAAAATATTTTTTTGTCTTGTAATCTTGAAAGTGTAGAGTTAAACTTCCACTGCTATTGAGCAGTAGGACATTCTTCCCAGTAAAATCCCTAGCATTGAATTGCTGTTGTGGACTTTCTCTGCAGATGCGAAGCGTTCTGATCTCCAGAGCTCTAGCCGGTGGTAATTCACAGTACATTGCCAATAACACAAGATCCATGCACTCTCTCGCCTTGCTTAGTCCCTTAGCCATCTCAAATTTCTGCCGTTGCATCGTCATACACCCCACAATCTGTTCCCTATAGAGAAATTTCATTTCATTAGAAACTTTTTGTCAATTCAGTTGCAAAATAATATAAACTCAAATTAGTATACAAATGTGCAATTATTAGAATTATTATACAATATGCAATTTTATTCTGACAGAAGCATGCAAATAAATGTATTGGGCATTCAACATACAAATTATGCATGTGATCATGCTGTGTGGACAATAACACGTGGGATATCTATTTCACAGAGCAAAGCCATGTTTTGTCTGATGTGAGCTCTCTTTTTTCGTAACCATGCATGCATGCAGTCCTTAAGCTAATAGTTACTTCATTCAATACCAGTCATATTGTTTTCTCTCTGCACTTAACACCACTTACTGCAGCCAGCAAACTGTGCACAATTTTATTATTATTGCAGCCATGATTATATAACTTACTGACTAGCAGGCAGTACGTATTGATAATGTAAGTACGTACCAATCTAACCAGCGGTTCACTGCCTTTAGTTCATGGGTAGTTGTGGGACGCTCCAAATCTCCTTGCTTCTGTAAATGCGTGGCCGTTTTTCTCAGCTGATTGATGAGAGGAACGTCACTGTACAAAGGTGCCGAGCTGCGATTAAGATATTTGAGCATGTAGAGAATACCACCCACATGGTTAGAAACAGTACTTGGGTTCAGTTTCCTGCTGTCCTGTGTGTTTGAGTGAAAATGACAAGTGGTGAGAAGCCTGAGTAAACAAATGAATGGCTCTAAATGAATAAATGGCTCTTCGTTCACTGTGACCGGTGACCAAAAGTTCAAATTCTTTGTTTTTGTTCTACAAATGCAATGGATTCTTGTTGTCTAAGTGACCCCAATAATTACAAGTAGTCCCACAGTAAGTGTTCTGCTTGCATGTTGATAACCCAATGGTAGTGGGGGGGGGGGGGGGGGGGGGGGGCTAGGGTGATTTAGCATCAAAGAGGCATGGTGAATGCTAGCTAGGTTACATACTCACAGTTAAATAAATCAGATACCCTTCTATGCAGCTTGAATTTTGGAAGACGGAGTCGCCAAGACTGACCAAGGGCATGTTTCGTTCCGAGTGCAGATATCCTAAGTAGCCTGACAATATAGAAGGAATGAAAGAAAAATAATATTAAAATTAGCTGTACGTGATTCATTCCAAAGGTTGGTAGATCGACTTGGGCTCATGGTATTACATGTAACAATATAGGAAAGAGTTTTGTTTTGTGAATAAACAATTTACATATCCAGCAGTTTCCCTTCACCATTCCCTACTAGCAGAGATCTCTTTGAGAGAAAGGGAATTAGAGACCTCTGCCTGTATACAGTGCTTAATTATTTGATATACTGCCGTCCAGGTAGTGGGCAATTGGCAAACCTTACATATTGCTTACACTTTTTGAGACCATGTCAAAGTTACATGGGGGATTATAACAGTAAGCGTTACTAGGTAACCCTGTGATACCAAACAAATCAAGCTATACTTACAACATATTCTCTCTTTAACTTTGGAGAAGGTGGCCTCGGATATAGGTGGGCCAAGACGTTCTAAATTTAGAGTCTTTGTGAAAAAGTTCGCGGCATCTGAGAGGATTTTTGAGACTTTTGATGGCATCTGAGCAACGGTTAGCGCGTATGCAGTACTATTCGTACGTTGCTTCTTGCAAGGTCTTTGGCTTTGTTGATCTTCTTGAGAGCTGAGAGGAAGTGATAGGCTTTGCTGGACTTGGTTGAGCTGAGGAGTAGTTTCATTATCCAAAATTTGTTCCACGTCACTTAGATTACGTTCCAATTCCACCACACTAGGGTCAGAGGAAGTGCTACTGCTGTCCGAACTAGCAGAATATGAAGGGCTTAGGGAAGAGGAGAAGTCGGAGGAATATTCGGGCACAATTTCGAGGTGAGGTTCCGCTGATGACACATACACATCGTGTTCACTTTCGCTTGTGCTGTCGTTGGCAAAACTGCCCTGTACTGGAGATGTATCTCTTACGGACTGTTCCCCCTCCGACGATTCGTAATTCACTATCTTCGGCTGTGGAGAGGCGAAAGACCTGCTCTCGTCCATTTCCTCGACCGATCACGCGAAGTGCGATGAAGATTTTGGCTTTAGCACGTGCCCTGACTGATGCATGATGGTAGGCGGGAAGACTAGGTTTGTTTACGTTTGTGCGGGCTACCTGTGTCGGAGTAGATCTGGGTCGAGAATGTTATTTCTTCTTTTTGCGTGGGAAGAGGGTGATTTGAGGAGCTAAAAAACTGTGCCCGTAGTTCTATAGGACTCTAGGTTCGCGCTGGTACATGTTTCTTATTTGTAAGTGCAAGCCAGTAAGTGTTGAGTTGGTCATAAGTTAAGTGGCGGTCAAAATGGCCGACCGAGAAGGCGAGAATTTCGGGCATTTAAACTGACCTATTCCATATTTGTTGCTCTTTAGATCTGTTCGTTGGATATGTCCGTTGTCTATTATTTTTGTTGGTGATGAACTGATGTAGTGCAAATCAGGTATGTCTAAAATGTGTATAAATATCTGCATAACTTAAAGATATAAATACAATGACCTATTTGTGGCGTGGAAATATGCCCTGATATTTCGTCCGCGGACATTATCTGATCCGAAAAGAGAACAGTTCCCGAGAGCTTCTAGGATGAGATAATCTCAGTCCAAGGACAAATATCAAGGCCGCAATGTAGGTTATTGTTGTTATCATCCTTGAAATATTTTCTTTGAGGCGCGCTTGTAGGTCACGTGACACATTCAACCAATCACGCGCGCGAGAAAATATTTGATGGTGATCCATGAAATGTGAAATAATTAGCTTGTTTCGAGTTTAGGAGTCGATCCGTGTGTTTGACTCCTTAATACTATAACCCCAAGAAGAATGTTTTAAACTAATGCACCTATCAGCGGCTTCCCCGAGGGGTCGACCCCCGGGCTGACCAGGGGGACAGAACAAATCTTGACGATTTCCCCCAGGGGTAGGGGAATCGTCCCTTTCAAAGTCCCCTGGTTAGGTCTTCCACGACCTATACAATCCCCCGTCATTTTGCACGAAATGAGATCGCTGGACCTGCATGAATTGACTACTGCATGGAATCTCGTTACTAACGTTATTTCAATAGCATTGAACACTCTATTTTCAACAGAGAATGGAACTTTATTAATTAACACTTCACTGACCTTCATAGTATCTTTAAGGAACAAATCCCCCCACCCCAGTTTTCCAACCCTAGAACAAAGTCAAGCATTTCCCCGACCCCAGGGGCAATGTTTGCATTCAATCCTCCTGCGTGATTCCCCCACATATCTCCGTGGTTAGCCCGGGGGTCGAGGCAGCTGTATTATTTTAACGATTTCAGTGAATGTTGTCTGCATAGACTTGAGTTGTAGGCACCGTGGCATTATGGAGATTATGCTTGTCCAATCACTAAGCATTACAAAGCCGTTTGAGAATCAGGCCTGAGTATAGGAAATTGCATCTCGAAATGGGCCGGATACATTGCATTTTTAAAGTAACAATTCCTTGCGTATCGCTTCTAAATAGTATAGATAGTTCGAAAATAGAGAATCAGGCGACCCCGTTGTTCTTGGAAGCAATTTATCGCAACTTTCTCACCTCCAATGGCAAAATGTCGACCAATTCCAAACGGAGTTTTAGAAACAACCAGAAGTGTAATCAGATAAGCAGCACTTAAAAAAAATGCAATGTGACCGGCCCATTCTCGTGTCTTTGGTGACACGTCACGATCAACGCCTCATTAAAGATTTCTAGAGTCAGTATTTCATTTAAAACCGACAAAGATGGCCGGCGAATTGAGAGTGTTAATTCATCACAATTCCTAATAGTCGACCATGCCTTTGAGTAACATGCTTGCATGAGAAGTTTAAAAGCAGTATCAAAGTAATGTCTTAATGTCTTACTCTTTCGACAGCTCACGAACTCAAGGTTGCGCTGCACCGAAGTGTGACTGTCATTACTATATACGATAGCCAGTGATGGAAACAAGCAACACTTGTGGTACGTTAAAAGTTCTTTACTTTCACAATGCACATGCAATGCACAACGCATACACTAAGGTAGATCATGCAATAACAATTTGCCAGCTATGTAGTTACCTACACTGTACAGTTTGCTAGGGCAGTTTTGTTTTTCTTCATTTGCTAGATACGCCTGACCGAGGCTTAATTGAGACGACGACATGCAAGGCGTTCTTTAAAGTAATGTTTAAATGCCTCCAATTCGGACTGGACGGCATTTCAACAACACGTTATCTCCCTTAGATTGACTAATATCATCAATTGTCAAAATCGCTAAAATTTATTATAATCCTCAATTTAACCTCGAGGTTAAAAGCCAGTCAAGTATATATAAAGATAGACAATTGTCAAATTCCGAACGGCGGTAGACGCGCTTAGTGTAGTGGTCATGGCGTCTGTACTACCAAGCACTACACGCAAACGGTTACGAGTTCGAGCCCGAGTAGGAGCGCTCAAAACAAATTCTTCTCTCGTTTACCTTCCTTTCTTGTTTACCTGCGAACCCTAGCTCTAGGTGAGTGAGAACCCGTCGTTTACCCGTGAACTCGTCCGATGGTTAGGGTTCGGTTTGTAGTTCGGGTTAGGATTTGTCTTAGAATGATGATTATAATCAATTCTAGCGATTTTGACAATTGATGATATTAGTCAATCTAAGGGAGATGACGCGTTGATTTCAAAGTCCGCGCAATTAGTTCCAGGACTGGAACTAACTGCGCGGACTTTGAAATGCCGTCCAGTCCGAATTGCAGGAGGCCTTTAAAGGACCTCTTACTCAATAATTTCCGTCATCAATCGAGAGACCTCCCTTTGTTCAACTGTATTTGGCAAAAGTACTTTGAAAGTCTCTGTTTGAAATAATGAAACAAATACACTCACGTGACTTAATATAAGAGTAACCAAAACTAGTGTTCGTATATAGGTGGACATTCCGACCGAACACGGAAACGTGGAACTGTTCACCTCGCGTGCTGCGGCACTACAACAACTGCTGAACTGGAGGCAATCGTCTCTTCTGGCGACGGTGGGTCAGACAGGAAAGTCTTCCGGACTATGCTGGCTTCCTCCTGTGTCCCCGTTGACAAAAAGAAGCCCCACTCGGCGGCAGGGATACGCAATCTCAAAGCGGCCAATACCACCAACTTGCATTCGGTGCTGGGCTGTTTGTTGACCGCTTTGGCGATCTTGCGAAGTTGCGGCCAAAACTGCGACCAGCCGCTTTTCAGCTGCACACATCTGATTCGTGGCACGAATTCTGCGAGCTTTCCCAAGGCTCGAATGCATCCAAGTCTGTTTTCCTGGCAACACAGCACAGACGACAGTTCCTCCTTCAGGCGTCTCTTCTTTTGCTGTGCTCCGTGCTCCAAGTTGTGGCGCGGGAAAAGGTTCGCCACAGCCGTCGAGAGGTCCAACAGTACAGCAAGACGCTTATTTTTGTCGGTGGCAAATCCCACGCTGTCCTCTGTCAGCTTGGCATGCTGCGTGAAGAAGACACAGACGCGACAACCTGATCCTTCGCAGTTCACAGCGTCGCGCAGCGAGCCACCCGATTTCAAAGAGCAGCTGTCCGCAGCACAGTCGCAGTCTTCCTTGCACACGTTCCACAGTCGCTGCAGTACGGCCTGCGCGCCACTCGTTTGGTACGCTGCTGTGAGGTTTTCGGCCAATCTGTGCACCTCTCGTGCGCTGGTGAAGTCTACGTTGTTCGGATCGGGAGGGCGGCAAGAGCTTCGAATTTCCTGTCCAAACCAAAGATGAAAAAGAAAGGGAAAAAAAAAAAGAAGAACAAAAAGGAGTGAGCGAAAGAAAACTCTGAATTTTAAGTAATGGTCCGCATAAGAACTAGGCAAAGAACAATAGGCTTGCGGCAATGAGCATATCCCACATACGATTTTGCTTGAATATGCCTTAAGTGCTGTATGAGATGTCCACAATAGAAATTACACCCAGAAAATAAACTATTGGTTATGCTGAGAAAACTCAAAGCAACTGCCGTCCAGCCAATCAGAAATGGAGAAAACAAAAGATTTTTCAATCGCAAATTCGAGAACTTTCCCCACATACGATATTCTTCGAAATGAAACCATTTGATCAAAACTAAATTCAAACCTCCAAAATTATCGAAGGAAAATGCGTTATTTCGATGGGTTTCTATTGAATTTATGAGTATCAACCAATGAAATTACGAGAAAGAAGAATAGAAAATTAGCACCTTTCTACATTCCTTGCCGTTGGACTGCCTAGTTCTTAGCTGGACTATTACTTAACGGGGACCCGAAACAACCATAGGGGCTGGTCAAAGGCAGGACCTGGTTAAACCACAGATCGCATTTAGGTTTAGGGAGAAAAACCCTCGGAGCAAGGGCGGAATACAAACAAACTCAGCAGGCCCGAAACCCAAGTCGAACAGACTGTACGCTTATTGCGTCGATAGAACGTATATATAGGAGAGCGTGCATGCAGACGTAGAATAGTGCATGACTCTTACCTGCATGGTAAACGGGCGGTTCCTGGCCGTGTAGTCACACAAGCTCTTCAGCGAGGCGCTGTCTGGTAAGGCATCGCTGACCAAGCCAGCGGGCACACCAACTGCTGGCAGGTCGTAGCAGCCTGGAGCTACGAGTTGGCTTGAAGTGCCCTCACTCTCTGGTTCCGTTGGGCCATCGCCACGCTGCTGCGACGAACCTTTCCTCTGCTTGTTTCCGCTTGACGACGAATTGGTCGCACCAGCTGCTCTGCGCTTGTTGGATCGCGTCGTTGCGTGTCGTCGTCGTTGCGTGTCGTGTCGTTCCGGTCTAGACTCGTCGACGGGAAGTTCCGTCTGCGTCGCTTGCGTGGTGTTGCACAGGATTTTCGTCAGCGCTTCGTGAGCGGTGTCGTCACTCAATTGGGTGTCCTTGTGCTGTGCCGGGAGAAAATCCATCCGGGTTAGCGATTCTACTTCTTCACTGTCGCTCTCTTCCGTGGAGGAGCTGCTCTCGTCAGGGGCATCGCACCAGACGTCTTGTTGCCGTGAGACCAGGTGCTTAGACATGCCAGTCAGAACATCCGCCCCTACCCGTTCGAAAGTGCTGAATGACAATCCTACCTCGAGCATAGCTTGAAGGAGGTAGTCAGGCGAGTACTCGCTACCGTGGTAGCGCACTGCGGCGTACCGACAGTTTAACAGTCTAGCCACGGTAAATCCGGCACCAGCGATGGAGCTTTTACTGATCAGGCAAGCTACATCTTCGACCGCCAGTCTTCGCAGGCACATATTACTTGCTTTGGCGGACACAATCACATTGCCTGGTAAATACCCGCCGTGGTCCGCTTTTATGAGCCGCCGTGGAAAGCCGTGAGTAAACTGAACACTCGCGCAACTCCAGCTTGGCGCATTTAGGAACATTACATTCCCGTACCTGTGTATTGAAGAAAAGAACGGCAAAGTCAGTTAGTTAGTTCCTGCATTCGGCAACTCAAGCATGCATGTTAATGCCTGGTTCAGGGATCAAAGTTCGGGTAATGGTTTGGCGTTGAATGAAACGTGGCTTAGACCACGAAATCAGTAAATCAAAAACGCGAGTTTAACAGGATAACCAGTGGAAGGAAGCCTTTGTTTACCAATTTCAGCTGGGAAAACAAGGTGACTAACAATGTTTCTTTAACGAGTTATTAATTAAGGCGAAACTATGCAAAATGGATGAAATGCATAAATTAAGATTTGTATTGCTCTCCAGTACAGCCACGTGATGTGCTAGCCGCAAAGGACGCGTTGCCGTTTTAAACAAATACGCTTCGTTTTGCCGTGGGCCAGTTCTCGCATAGATGCGCAGAGAACGTCCAAAGTTACCCGCGCATCTATACGCGAGGGCAGGCGCACGGCAAAATCACGGCAAAACGGACATCTGTGTACTAACATACCGGTCTTCCCTGACAAGTTTTAAATTCTCGTCGAACTCGCTCCGTCCACTCTGCAAGAGTTGCGATAGCTCTCTCCCTTCCAAGTGAAACATGGCCTGCTTGTTTATGCCAGGATGACGTCGACGCTTTGGCTTTTTCTCCGGTCCGGCCTGACTTTCGCCGCTCTCCTGCAGAGGCGTCCACCTTCTAAGCTTCGCCCTGCAATACTTTATTGCCTCTTTGCGACTCTCGAAGGTTTTGTCGCCGCTTTCGTCGTCGCTGCTAGTGCTGTCCTCGTCGGACCCATCGCGGCGTAGGCGTTCTGGTGCCCTAAGGGGCAGGGGAATCTTCAAAGAGTCTAATACAGCCAGATTGAAGTCGAAGCAAAGAGGTTCTTCCGGCGACGTAGCAAAAGCTTCGGGGAAGTATGGTTGCATCGCGAGCTCCTGTCTTCGTTCAGCGGCGTGGTCGAAGCTGCGGTAGGCAGAAGGCGACATCGTATTCTCGACCCGCGAGTCGTCTATTAGCTGCGAGAGTTCTCCTTCGCCTTCTCCCTCGTCTTCATCGGTACCGCGGCGACCACTTCTGGGGAACAGTACATGTTGCACGATTGATTATGCTATTTCATGATTACGTACGTTGTCTCGTGCATTGCCTATTGTACATTGTGGTGAAAACAAAACAAAAAACAAAAAAACACGGCACAACCCATGCAACGAACGAGTGGAAAACCATGTAACCAACGAAACAGGGTTGAGAAAAATGTTAAGTCCAGGCACGCACGCATATAACACTGCGCCACAGTGCAGATAAGCTGCAGTTGTAGTTTTCA
This sequence comes from Actinernus sp. WN-2022, assembly GCA_030867875.1. NCBI lineage: Eukaryota > Metazoa > Cnidaria > Anthozoa > Actiniaria > Actinernidae > Actinernus > Actinernus sp. WN-2022. Next base: position 27,589 of record JAOWCC010001280.1, read on the forward strand.
CCTTACGGTTTGCGAGTCGTTGCTGCACGGTATACAATCACACGAGCTTCGACGTCATTATCAACTATTATTGCTATTATTGTCATTATCATTATTATTATTATTGTTGTTGTTGCTGCTGTTTGAAAAAGCTCAATTCGGTAATTAAAGGCGCCGTGTCGTGGTTTTGCGCGTGCATCGTAACGTTGTTCCATCGTTGGAAGTTAATTGGATTCCAACGGTTATAAGTTCTCTTCCTTTGAAGCTTGATTGAAAAGGTTGTGCAATATGAGATCTACACCTAGAAGAGGGGTGCATGATGGGAAGGGGAGGGGAGTCTCTCTAACCGCGACACCGCTCCTTTAATTGACAATCGTGATCTCGATTCATACAAGTACTCACCCGTCTACTTGTGCCTCGCGATCTATAAACTGCCAACCACCAGCCAAACGAGAAGATCGCGATGTGTGGATCCGTTCTTCTCCCAGTTCCTCGCCGTCTGAGCTGCGATAGTCCAAAAAAAAAAAAAAAAAGACAAGAAAGAAAGAAACGCATTTAGCATTCGCTAGCTTGTTGTCGAATTGTGTTGTTCTGTCGCCATGTCGCGTTTCAAATGGTCTGTGTTTCTTTCAGACTTTCGGCCTCTTGCTCAAATGGGGAGGATTACCTTGGCACTTGTGATGGCACTTCTGATGTCCCTTCTCCGATTCCCTCGCTTGGCGGGCTGCTGCTACATGACGATATAAAAAAAAAAATACGATTTATGCTGATTTTATTCTATTATACAGTTTCCTCAGTGGGCGCTTTTATTACAAAAATTAGAACAATGAACTTCAAATATTGTATTGTTGTCCTGTGTGGGATAACATCGGAACAACTCTTTATTAAACAAGGTACAGAAACTGCAAAATAGAGCTGCCAGGGTTATATAACCGCCAATAAGTCATCTTATGACGTACGGTCTCAGTCCCTGCGTCTGAAGGTGGCCACCCCAAATCAAGAGGGCGTAGTCTCTCTCTCTCTCTTCGTAACATTTTTACATACAATTTTGACAAATATGATGTTTTTATCACTACCTTAACAATTTCGCATGACAGTTACAATGGAAACATGGAATGTGACCTTCGAACCGTAATGAAAATGATTTATTTAATGGCCTCTTGCATTATGGTAAAGTGTTTTCATATGCCGGGGATTTTTATGCACGTCGATCAGATAGAGTTCATAGTTTACCAATCCAACGAGGACAATTGAAAATATTATCGTAACAACATCATGTTTGTCAAAGTTTGAATAAAAATATTCTTAATGAGAAAGAGATAGACTGATACCCCCTCTTGATTTGCCATTTCGAGACCCACGCCTTAATGCACCCGAGACTGGGACGAACTACAAACTAGACGCAAGAAACATGGCCACCATGATGATGTTACCTATAGTTTAAACGCCATGAATGCGCGCGCACTTCGCCAAACATTCCACACTTGCCTCTTATGGTATACCCCGTCCTGGCAAGATTTGTATATATTGAATTTCGACAAGTGCATGAAATTTAAAAGTAATTACTTGCCTACTTTTCATTTGAGCTAAACATTTCAAAATATTCCCCTATATTCTTTGCAATTAAGTCGTCATAATCATTCCAGCTCAGATTTCAGTATGTTATTGACACTGACAGCATCTCATTTTTCTGACGCTTTTCCACCCACTTATATTTTACTTACATAATATATCGTTTTAGTATATACCGCACCAGTGAATATCACTTTTCGCGCGCTCTGATTGGCTACTCAAACAGTGAATATGTATTTTTGTTATATAGACACAATAAAAAATAGGCAAAAAGTGGAACAAGACGTCCTCGATATATTCACTAGTGAAGATATGGAAAATACGCCACTCAGGTCCCGGATGTAGTATCGTTTCAATAGCGCTGCGCGTGAGTGACGTCACGAAAATTAAGACCCCCCCGCATGACTCAGACAAACAAACCACTTTTCGCGTTAGAACTTACAAGAATTGACCAGCACTTCAGTTCGTCGTCTGACTATTCTACCAAAAATGACGGCTTTCCTGCATTATATTCCGAAAGAGAACCTGATGATTGTACTGTCGAACAGCTTAAACGTTGGCTAAAATACAGAGGATTGAAACAAAGCGACAAACGGCAATCTTATCAAGCGAGGTGCAAAGATGGCGCGAAATACAGTGTTTGTATGGGAATCCGATGCCAAATAATTTTCGTAAAATCGAATTTCTGAACTATTCACTGCCTGCAAACTTTAGATACCAGGTAAAAGATTAACTAATCAAAATTTGAGGGATGTAGCTGTGCTGGGAAGCGTGCAATCGTGTTTTCAGTTTCCCATACATTTCGGCTGTTTAAAACAACGAGTCAAAGTTACAAATCAGTATAGAAAACTGAAAACACGATTGCACGCTTCCCAGCACAGCTACATCCCTCAAATTTTGATTAGTTAATCTTTTACCTGGTATCTTCAGTTTGCTGACAGTGAATATTTCAGACACTCGATTTTACGGAAATTATTTGGCATCGGATTCCCATACAAACACTGTATTTCGCGCCATGTTTGTCTGACCCTTGCGGGGGGTCTCGTTTCAGACACTATTTTTAGACCTCACGCGCAGCGCTATTGTTCTAGTAACGTAAATTTAGCTACACATCTTCTGTGATACAAGATAAATAAAGGAAGAAGGCTTACGCGAGGGTCTTAATGGAAGAACGAGTCTAAAAACACGAGCTAAATGGATAATTTTGCGCAATTTGTATCCATAAAAAATTGTCTATCGGATCCTTCCTAAGCGAGTGCTAATTACCCAGAATGCAACAATTTGATTCATTTGAATTAACAGTACGTAAGACTAAATTATTGACTGCAATCACTGACCTTTCTCGCTGCATACTGGAAGTTTCACCAAGAAATTGGTCCATTGGTCCCGTTCGACTGGTAGTATTCTCGTCCATGGCCCTTCACACTGTTTGACTGGTTAGTCGAGACACTCCTTATTTATAGGGCGAGGTAAGAGAAGCGACGCACGTACAATGACGTACGTGCGACGATGACGCACGTACTATGAATCACGTACATATCTCTGCACGTACGTTCGATATCTGTGCGCACGTACGTTCTTTCCACTTTCAGCGTACGTAAATCGTGTTTGTTTTTTTCATTTTATCGCACTGGACATATATTAGTCATCGAATATGGTAGCATTTATTATTACTTTTCAATCAACATTAGATCATTGGCGCGAAACATCCCTTCGCATTCAGATTAAAAATTAACTATATAGAAAATTTATTAAGACAAAATCTACTTACTTAAATCATACACAATTTAAATTTTATAGAAATAAATTAAAACATCTCTTAAAGGCAAGTAAAAGACAATATTACAATAAATATTTCTTTGATAACATTAATGATAGTAAACGAATATGGAAAGGAATTAAACAAATTATTCATTTCAAGCCCCAGGCTAGCCAGATATCTATAATGATTGTAGATAATAATTGTGAAATAACTGACCCTAAGCTCGTTGCAAATGCTTTTAATACATATTTTGCTAACGTAGGTAAAGAATTAGCAAGTACAATACCTAATGTACACAAAACACCACTAGAGTATCTAACTACACCAACGTGTAACATCTTTTTTGTCTTTCCTACCACTATAGTAATGAAATTGCTAGTTTAAAATCTGGTAAAGCCACAGGCCCCTTTAGTATACCAATATCCATACTTAAAATTCTAAAAAACTGTTATCGATCAAAGCCACTGGAATATCTCTTTATGGCTGGTATTGTCCCAAGTGATTTTAAGCTAGCAAACATAATTCCTGTTTATAAAAAAAGGATCTCAAACTTGCTTGTGCAACTACCGCCCAATTTCCCTTCTTTCAGTCTTTTAAATAAGCTTTTAGAAAAAATAATGTATGATAGATTACTTAAATTCCTTGGGAAAAAAAACACTTTTTTTGATAAGCAATTTGGATTTCGTGCAAAACATTCTACAGATCATGCAGTTCTTTGTATAATTGATAAAATTCAAAAAGCAATAGATGACTGCAACTATTCCTGTGGAATATTCTTAGATTTCAGTAAAGCCTTCGACACGGTTAATCATAAAATCTTGATTAAGAAATTAGAGTACTATGGTATCCGAGGTATTGCCAAAGATTGGTTTGTTTCATATCTTAGTAATCGACAACAAGTTGTTACTGTAAATAATGTATGTAACATCAGATCAGAGTACTGTATCTTGTGGAATTCCACAGGGATCTGTTCTTGGTCCATTACCTTTTTTATTATATGTAAATGACTTTCATCATTCTTCAGATCTATTTGATTTTCATCTATTTGCAGATGATGCAAATCTTTTCAGTGAACACAAGAATCTCTCAATACTTGAAACAAGCATAAATGCTGAACTAAACAATGTTCATATCTGGCTATCAGTGCTAACAAGCTCTCACTTAACATAGAAAAATCCAATTTTGTTATCTTTCATCCCCCACAAAAAAAATTTAAGGTCTCAAATTTTAAGTTAACTATAAGTGATAAGCATCTAAAGCAAGACTTTTGTATTAAGTACCTTGGTATCTTAATCGATTCAAATCTTAGTTGAAAACAACAACAAGTAGAATGCATTGCTAAAAAGATCAAAAGAAGTGTTGCCATTTTT
>JAOWCC010001281.1:0-34339 GCA_030867875.1 Actinernus sp. WN-2022
TCCCGATTCCTGATTCATCATTCATCATTCCTTATACTGATTCCTGATTCGTCATTCCTGATTCATCATTCATCATTCCTGATTCATCATTCATCATTCCTGATTCATCATTCATCATTCCTGATTCATCATTCCTTATTCCTGATTCATCATTCCGGATTCCTGATTCATCATTCATCATTCCTGATTCATCATTCATCATTCCTGATTCATCATTCCTGATTCCTGATTCATCATTCCTGATTCCTGATTCCTGATTCCTGATTCATCATTCCTGATAACTGATTCCTGATTCATCATTCCTGATTCATCATTCCTAATTCATCATTCATCATTCCTGATTCATCATTCCTTATTCCTGATTCCTGATTCCTGATTCATCATTCATGATACCTGATTCCTGATTCATCATTCCTGATTCATCATTCCTGATTCATCATTCATCATTCCTGATTCATCATTCCTTATTCCTGATTCATCATTCCTGATTCCTGATTCAACATTCATCATTCCTGATTCATCATTCCTGATTCCTGATTCCTGATTCATCATTCCTGATTCCTGATTCATCATTCCTGAATCATCATTCCTGATTCATCATTCATCATTCCTGATTCATCATTCCTGATTCCTGATTCATCATTTCTGATTCATCATTCATCATTCCTGATTCATCATTCATCATTCCTGACTCATCATTCCTGATTCCTGATTCCTGATTCATCATTCCTGATTCCTGATTCATCATTCATGATTCCTGATTCATCATTCCTGATTCCTGATTCATCATTCCTGATTCCTGATTCATCATTCCTGATTCATGATTCACCATTCCTGATTCCTGATTCATCATTCCTCTTTCCTGATTCATCATTCCTGATTCCTGATACATCATTCATCATTCCTGATTCATCATTCCTGATTCCTGATTCATCATTCCTGATCCTGATTCATGATACCTGATTCATCATTCCTGATTCATCATTCCTGATTCATCATTCCTGATTCATCATTCATCATTCCTGATTCATCATTCCTGATTCCTGATTCATCATTCCTGAATCCTGATTCATCATTCCTTATTCCTGATTCATCATTCATCATTCCTGATTCATCATTCCTGAATCCTGATTCATCATTGCTGATTCCTGATTCATCATTCATCATTCCTGATTGATCATTCCTCATTCCTGATTCATCATTCCTCATTCCTGATTCATCATTCCTGATTCCTGATTCATCATTCCTGATTCCTGATTCCTGATTCATCATGCCTGATTCATCATTCCTGATTCATCATTCATCATTCCTTATACTGATTCCTGATTCGTCATTCCTGATTCATCATTCATCATTCCTGATTCATCATTCCCGATTCCTGATTCATCATTCATCATTCCTGATTGATCATTCCTCATTCCTGATTCATCATTCCTGATTCCTGATTCATCATTCCTGATTCCTGATTCATCATTCCTGATTCCTGATTCCTGATTCATCATGCCTGATTCATCATTCCTGATTCATCATTCATTACTGATTCCTGATTCGTCATTCCTTATTCCTGATTCCTGATTCTGATTCATCATTCATGATACCTGATTCCTGATTCATCATTTCTGATTCATCATTCCTGATTCATCATTCATCATTCCTGATTCATCATTCCTTATTCCTGATTCATCATTTCCTGATTCCTGATTCAACATTCATCATTCCTGATTCAATCATTCCTGATTCCTGATTCCTGATTCATCATTCCTGATTCCTGATTCATCATTCCTGAATCATCATTCCTGATTCATCATTCATCATTCCTGTTTCATCATTCCCGATTCCTGATCATCATTCATTCCTGATTCATCATTCCTGATTCCTGATTCATCATCCTGATACATCATTCATCATTCCTGATTCATCATTCCTGATTCATCATTCCTGATTCATCATTCCCTGATTCATCATTCCTGACTCCTGATTCATCATTCCTGATTCATCATTCCTGATTCATCATTCATCATGTCCTGATTCATCATTCCTGATTCCTGATTCATCATTCCTGATTCCTGATTCATCATTCCTTATTCCTGATTCATCATTCATCATTCCTGATTCATCATTCCTGAATCCTGATTCATCATTGCTGATTCCTGATTCATCATTCATCATTCCTGATTGATCATTCCTCATTCCTGATTCATCATTCCTCATTCCTGATTCATCATTCCTGATTCCTGATTCATCATTCCTGATTCCTGATTCCTGATTCATCATGGCCTGATTCATCATCCTGATTCATCATTCATCATTCCTTATACTGATTCCTGATTCGTCATTCCTGATTCATCATTCATCATTCCTGATTCATCATTCCCGATTCCTGATTCATCATTCATCATTCCTGATTGATCATTCCTCATTCCTGATTCATCATTCCTGATTCCTGATTCATCATTCCTGATTCCTGATTCATCATTCCTGATTCCTGATTTCCTGATTCATCATGCCTGATTCATCATTCCTGATTCATCAATCATCATTCCCTTATACTGATTCCTGATTCGTCATTCCTTATTCCTGATTCCTGATTCCTGATTCATCATTCATGATACCTGATTCCTGATTCATCATTTCTGATTCATCATTCCTGATTCATCATTCATCATTCCTGATTCATCATTCCTTATTCCTGATTCATCATTCCTGATTCCTGATTCAACATTCATCATTCCTGATTCATCATTCCTGATTCCCTGATTCCTGATTCATCATTCCTGATTCCTGATTCATCATTCCTGAATCATCATTCCTGATTCATCATTCATCATTCCTGTTTCATCATTCCCGATTCCTGATTCATCATTCATCATTCCTGATTCATCATTCCTGATTCCTGATTCATCATTCCTGATACATCATTCATCATTCCTGATTCATCATTCCTGATTCATCATTCCTGATTCATCATTCCTGACTCCTGATTCATCATTCCTGATTCCTGATTCATCATTCATCATTCCTGATTCATCAATCCGCATTCCTGATTCATCATTCCTGATTCCTAAATGATCATTCCTCATTCCTGATTGATCATCGCTCATTCCTGATTCAACATTCCTGATTCCTGAATCATCATTCTGATGAATGATGAATCAGGAATGATAAATGATGAATCAGGAATGATGAATCAGGAATGATGAATACTGATTAATCACTCCTGATTTCTGATTCCTGATTCATCATTCCTGATTCCTGATTCATCATTCCTGATTCATCATTCCTGATTCCTGATTCATCATTCCTGATTCCTGATTCATCATTCCTGATTCCTGATTCATCATTCCTCATTCCTGATTCATCATTCCTCATTCCTGATTCATCATTCCTCATTCCTGAATGATCATTCCTCATTTCTGAATCATCATTCCTGATTCCTGATTCATCATTCCTGATTCCTGATTAATCACTCCTGATTCCTGATTCCTGATTCATCATTCCTGATTCATCATTCCTGATTCATCATTCCTGATTCATCATTCCTGATTCCTGATTCATCATTCCTGATAACTGATTCCTGATTCATCATTCCTGATTCATCATCCTGATTCATCATTCATCATTCCTGATTCATCATTCCTTTTCCTGATTCCTGATTCCTGATTCATCATTCATGATACCTGATTCCTGATTCATCATTTCTGATTCATCATTCCTGATTCATCATTCATCATTCCTGATTCATCATTCCTTATTCCTGATTCATCATTCCTGATTCCTGATTCAACATTCATCATTCCTGATTCATCATTCCTGATTCCTGATTCCTGATTCATCATTCCTGATTCCTGATTCATCATTCCTGAATCATCATTCCTGATTCATCATTCATCATTCCTGATTCATCATTCCCGATTCCTGATTCATCATTCATCATTCCTTATACTGATTCCTGATTCGTCATTCCTGATTCATCATTCATCATTCCTGATTCATCATTCATCATTCCTGATTCATCATTCAATCATTCCTGATTCATCATTCCTTATTCCTGATTCATCATTCCGGATTCCTGATTCATCATTCATCATTCCTGATTCATCATTCATCATTCCTGATTCATCATTCCTGATCCTGATTCATCATTCCTGATTCCTGATTCCTGATTCCTGATTCATCATTTCCTGATAACTGATTCCTGATTCATCATTCCTGATTCATCATTCCTAATTCATCATTCATCATTCCTGATTCATCATTCTTATTCCTGATTCCTGATTCCTGATTCATCATTCATGATACCTGATTCCTGATTCATCATTCCTGATTCATCATTCCTGATTCATCATTCATCATTCCTGATTCATCATTCCTTATTCCTGATTCATCATTCCTGATTCCTGATTCAACATTCATCATTCCTGATTCATCATTCCTGATTCCTGATTCCTGATTCATCATTCCTGATTCCTGATTCATCATTCCTGAATCATCATTCCTGATTCATCATTCATCATTCCTGATTCATCATTCCTGATTCCTGATTCATCATTTCTGATTCATCATTCATCATTCCTGAATCATCATTCATCATTCTTGACTCATCATTCCTGATTCTGATTCCTGATTCATCATTCCTGATTCCTGATTCAATCATTCATGATTCCTGATTCATCATTCCTGATTCCTGATTCATCATTCCTGATTCCTGATTCATCATTCCTGATTCATGATTCACCATTCCTGATTCCTGATTCATCATTCCTCTTTCCTGATTCATCATTCCTGATTCCTGATACATCATTCATCATTCCTGATTCATCATTCCTGATTCCTGATTCATCATTCCTGATTCCTGATCATGATACCTGATTCATCATTCCTGATTCATCATTCCTGATTCATCATTCCTGATTCATCATTCATCATTCCTGATTCATCATTCCTGATTCCTGATTCATCATTCCTGATTCCTGATTCATCATTCCTTATTCCTGATTTCATCATTCATCATTCCTGATTCATCATTCCTGAATCCTGATTCATCATTGCTGATTCCTGATTCATCATTCATCATTCCTGATTGATCATTCCTCATTCCTGATTCATCATTCCTGATTCCTGATTCATCATTCCTGATTCCTGAATCATCATTCCTGATTCCTGATTCCTGATTCATCATGCCTGATTCATCATTCCTGATTCATCATTCATCATTCCTTATACTGATTCCTGATTCGTCATTCCTGATTCATCATTCATCATTCCTGATTCATCATTCATCATTCCTGATTCATCATTCATCATTCCTGATTCATCATTCCTTATTCCTGATTCATCATTCCGGATTCCTGATTCATCATTCATCATTCCTGATTCATCATTCATCATTCCTGATTGATCATTCATCATTCCTGATTCATCATTCCTGATTCCTGATTCATCATTCCTGATGAATGATGAATCAGGAAATGATAAATGATGAATCAGGAATGATGAATCAGGAATGATGAATACTGATTAATCACTCCTGATTTCTCTGATTCCTGATTCATCATTCCTGATTCCTGATTCATCATTCTGATTCATCATTCCTGATTCCTGATTCATCATTCCATGATTCCCTGATTCATCATTCCTCATTCCTGATTCATCATTCCTCATTCCTGATTCATCTTTCCTCATTCCTGAATGATCATTCCTCATTTCTGAATCATCATTCCTGATTCCTGATTCATCATTCCTGATTCCTGATTAATCACTCCTGATTCCTGATTCCTGATTCATCATCCTGATTCATCATTCCTGATTCGTCATTCCTGATTCATCATTCATCATTCCTGATTCATCATTCCTGATTCATCATTCCTGATTCCTGATTCCTGATTCATCATTCCTGATTCATCATTCCTGATTCATCATTCATCATTCCTGATTCATCATTCATCATTCCTGATTCATCATTCATCATTCCTGATTCATCATTCCCTGATTCCCTGATTCATCATTCCCGATTCCTGATTCATCATTCATCATTCCTTATACTGATTCCTGATTCGTCATTCCTGATTCATCATTCATCATTCCTGATTCATCATTCATCATTCCTGATTCATCATTCATCATTCCTGATTCATCATTCATCATTCCTGATTCATCATTCCTTATTCCTGATTCATCATTCCGGATTCCTGATTCATCATTCATCATTCCTGATTCATCATTCATCATTCCTGATTCATCATTCCTGATTCCTGATTCATCATTCCTGATTCCTGATTCCTGATTCCTGATTCATCATTCCTGATAACTGATTCTGATTCATCATTCCTGATTCATCATTCCTGATTCATCATTCATCATTCCTGATTCATCATTCCTTATTCCTGATTCCTGATTCCTGATTCATCATTCATGATACCTGATTCCTGATTCATCATTTCTGATTCATCATTCCTGATTCATCATTCATCATTCCTGATTCATCATTCCTTATTCCTGATTCATCATTCCTGATTCCTGATTCAACATTCATCATTCCTGATTCATCATTCCTGATTCCTGATTCCTGATTCATCATTCCTGATTCCTGATTCATCATTCCTGAATCATCATTCCTGATTCATCATTCATCATTCCTGATTCATCATTCCCGATTCCTGATTCATCATTCATCATTCCTTATACTGATTCCTGATTCGTCATTCCTGATTCATCATTCATCATTCTGATTCATCATTCATCATTCCTGATTCATCATTCATCATTCCCTGATTCATCATTCCTTATTCCTGATTCATCATTTCCCGGATTCCTGATTCATCATTCATCATTCCTGATTCATCATTCATCATTCCTGATTCATCATTCCTGATTCCTGATTCATCATTCCTGATTCCTGATTCCTGATTCCCTGATTCATCATTCCTGATAACTGATTCCTGATTCATCATTCCTGATTGATCATTCCTGATTCATCATTCATCATTCCTGATTCATCATTCCCTTATTCCTGATTCCTGATTCCTGATTCATCATTCATGATACCTGATTCCTGATTCATCATTCCTGATTCAATCATTCCTGATTCATCATTCATCATTCCTGATTCATCATTCCTTATTCCTGATTCATCATTCCTGATTCCTGATTCAACATTCATCATTCCTGATTCATCATTCCTGATTCCTGATTCCTGATTCATCATTCCTGATTCCTGATTCATCATTCCTGAATCATCATTCCTGATTCATCATTCATCATTCCTGATTCCATCATTCTTATTCCTGATTCCTGATTCATCATTCATGATACCTGATTCCAGATTCATCATTCCTGATTCATCATTCCTGATTCATCATTCATCATTCCTGATTCATCATTCCTTATTCCTGATTCATCATTCCTGATTCCTGATTCAACATTCATCATTCCTGATTCATCATTCCTGATTCCTGATTCCTGATTCATCATTCCTGATTCCTGATTCATCATTCCTGAATCATCATTCCTGATTCATCATTCATCATTCCTGATTCCTGATTCATCATTTCTGATTCATCATTCATCATTCCTGATTCATCATTCATCATTCCTGACTCATCATTCCTGATTCTGATTCCTGATTCATCATTCCTGATTCCTGATTCATCATTCATGATTCCTGATTCATCATTCTGATTCCTGATTCATCATTCCTGATTCCTGATTCATCATTCCTGATTCATGATTCACCATTCCTGATTCCTGATTCATCATTCCTCTTTCCTGATTCATCATTCCTGATTCCTGATACATCATTCATCATTCCTGATTCATCATTCCTGATTCCTGATTCATCATTCCTGATTCCTGATTCATGATACCTGATTCATCATTCCTGATTCATCATTCCTGATTCATCATTCCTGATTCCATCATTCATCATTCCTGATTCATCATTCCTGATTCCTGATTCATCATTCCTGATTCCTGATTCATCATTCCTGATTCCTGATACATCATTCATCATTCCTGATTCATCATTCCTGATTCCTGATTCATCATTCCTGATTCCTGATTCATGATACCTGATTCATCATTCCTGATTCATCATTCCTGATTCATCATTCCTGATTCATCATTCATCATTCCTGATTCATCATTCCTGATTCCTGATTCATCATTCCTGATTCCTGATTCATCATTCCTTATTCCTGATTCATCATTCATCATTCCTGATTCATCATTCCTGAATCCTGATTCATCATTGCTGATTCCTGATTCATCATTCATCATTCCTGATTGATCATTCCTCATTCCTGATTCATCATTCCTCATTCCTGATTCATCATTCCTGATTCCTGATTCATCATTCCTGATTCCTGATTCCTGATTCATCATGCCTGATTCATCATTCCTGATTCATCATTCATCATTCCTTATACTGATTCCTGATTCGTCATTCCTGATTCATCATTCATCATTCCTGATTCATCATTCCCGATTCCTGATTCATCATTCATCATTCCTGATTGATCATTCCTCATTCCTGATTCATCATTCCTGATTCCTGATTCATCATTCCTGATTCCTGATTCATCATTCCTGATTCCTGATTCCTGATTCATCATGCCTGATTCATCATTCCTGATTCATCATTCATCATTCCTTATACTGATTCCTGATTCGTCATTCCTTATTCCTGATTCCTGATTCCTGATTCATCATTCATGATACCTGATTCCTGATTCATCATTTCTGATTCATCATTCCTGATTCATCATTCATCATTCCTGATTCATCATTCCTGATTCCTGATTCCTGATTCATCATTCCTGATTCCTGATTCATCATTCCTGAATCATCATTCCTGATTCATCATTCATCATTCCTGATTCATCATTCCGATTCCTGATTCATCATTCATCATTCCTGATTCATCATTCCTGATTCCTGATTCATCATTCCTGATACATTCATTCATCATTCCTGATTCATCATTCCTGATTCATCATTCCTGATTCATCATTCCTGACTCCTGATTCATCATTCCTGATTCCCTGATTCATCATTCATCATTCCTGATTCATCAATCCGCATTCCTGATTCATCATTCCTGATTCCTAAATGATCATTCCTCATTCTGATTGATCATCGCTCATTCCTGATTCAACATTCCTGATTCCTGAATCATCATTCCTGGATGAATGATGAATCAGGAATGATAAATGATGAATCAGGAATGATGAATCAGGAATGATGAATACTGATTAATCACTCCTGATTCCTGATTCCTGATTCATCATTCATGATTCCTGATTCATCATTCCTGATTCCTGATTCATCATTCCTGATTCCTGATTCATCATTCCTGATTCATGATTCACCATTCCTGATTCCTGATTCATCATTCCTCTTTCCTGATTCATCATTCCTGATTCCTGATACATCATTCATCATTCCTGATTCATCATTCCTGATTCCTGATTCATCATTTCTGATTCCTGATTCATGATACCTGATTCATCATTCCTGATTCATCATTCCTGATTCATCATTCATCATTCCTGATTCATCATTCCTGATTCCTGATTCATCATTCCTGATTCCTGATTCATCATTCCTTATTCCTGATTCATCATTCATCATTCCTGATTCATCATTCCTGAATCCTGATTCATCATTGCTGATTCCTGATTCATCATTCATCATTCCTGATTGATCATTCCTCATTCCTGATTCATCATTCCTGATTCCTGATTCATCATTCCTGATTCCTGATTCATCATTCCTGATTCCTGATTCCTGATTCATCATGCCTGATTCATCATTCCTGATTCATCATTCATCATTCCTTATACTGATTCCTGATTCGTCATTCCTGATTCATCATTCATCATTCCTGATTCATCATTCATCATTCCTGATTCATCATTCATCATTCCTGATTCATCATTCCTTATTCCTGATTCATCATTCCGGATTCCTGATTCATCATTCATCATTCCTGATTCATCATTCATCATTCCTGATTCATCATTCCTGATTCCTGATTCATCATTCCTGATTCCTGATTCCTGATTCCTGATTCATCATTCCTGATAACTGATTCCTGATTCATCATTCCTGATTCATCATTCCTGATTCATCATTCATCATTCCTGATTCATCATTCCTTATTCCTGATTCCTGATTCCTGATTCATCATTCATGATACCTGATTCCTGATTCATCATTCCTGATTCATCATTCCTGATTCATCATTCATCATTCCTGATTCATCATTCCTTATTCCTGATTCATCATTCCTGATTCCTGATTCAACATTCATCATTCCTGATTCATCATTCCTGATTCCTGATTCCTGATTCATCATTCCTGATTCCTGATTCATCATTCCTGAATCATCATTCCTGATTCATCATTCATCATTCCTGATTCATCATTCCTGATTCCTGATTCATCATTCCTGATTCATCATTCCTGATTCCTGATTCATCATTCCTGATTCCTGATTCATCATTCATCATTCCTGATTCATCATTCCTCATTCCTGATTCATCATTCCTCATTCCTGATTCATCATTCCTCATTCCTGAATGATCATTCCTCATTCCTGAATCATCATTCCTGATTCCTGATTCATCATTCCTGATTCCTGATTAATCACTCCTGATTCCTGATTCCTGATTCATCATTCCTGATTCATCATTCCTCATTCATCATTCATCATTCCTGATTCATCATTCCTGATTCCTGATTCATCATTCCAGATTCCTGATTCATCATTCATCATTCCTGATTCCTGATTCGTCATTCCTGATTCGTCATTCATCATTCCTGATTCATCATTCATCATTCCTGATTCTTTATTCTTTATTCCTGATTCATCATTCCGGATTCCTGATTCATCATTCATCATTCCTGATTCATCATTCCTGATTCCTGATTCATCATTGCTGATTCCTGATTCATCATTCATCATTCCTGATTCCTGATTTATCATTCCTGATTCATCAATCATCATTCCTGATTCATCATTCATCATTCCTGATTCATCATTCC
This sequence comes from Actinernus sp. WN-2022, assembly GCA_030867875.1. Classification (NCBI taxonomy): domain Eukaryota; kingdom Metazoa; phylum Cnidaria; class Anthozoa; order Actiniaria; family Actinernidae; genus Actinernus; species Actinernus sp. WN-2022. The sequence goes on from JAOWCC010001281.1 coordinate 11,044, forward strand.
TGATTCCTGATTCATCATTCCTGATTCATCATTCCTGATTCATCATTCCTGATTCATCATTCCTGATTCATCATTCCTGATTCCTGACTCATCATTCATCATTCGTGATTCATCATTCTTTATTCCTGATTCATCATTCCTGATACCTGATTCATCATTCATCATTCCTGATTCATCATTCCTGATTCCTGATTCATCATTCCTGATTCCTGATTCCTAATTCATTATTCCTGATTCATCATTCCTGATTCATCATTCATCATACCTGATTCATCATTCCTTATTCCTGATTCATCATTCCTGATTCCTGATTCATCATTCATCATTCCTGATTCCTTTTTCATCATTCCTGATTCATCATTCCTGATACATCATTCCTGATTCCTGATTCATCATTCCTGATTCCTGATTCAACATTCATCATTCCTGATTCATCATTCCTGATTCCTGATTCCTGATTCATCATTCCTGATTCCTGATTCATCATTCCTGAATCATCATTCCTGATTCATCATTCATCATTCCTGATTCATCATTCCTGATTCCTGATTCATCATTCCTGATTCATCATTCCTGATTCCTGATTCATCATTCCTGATTCCTGATTCATCATTCATCATTCCTGATTCATCATTCCTCATTCCTGATTCATCATTCCTCATTCCTGATTCATCATTCCTCATTCCTGAATGATCATTCCTCATTCCTGAATCATCATTCCTGATTCCTGATTCATCATTCCTGATTCCTGATTAATCACTCCTGATTCCTGATTCCTGATTCATCATTCCTGATTCATCATTCCTCATTCATCATTCATCATTCCTGATTCATCATTCCTGATTCCTGATTCATCATTCCTGATTCCTGATTCATCATTCATCATTCCTGATTCCTGATTCGTCATTCCTGATTCGTCATTCATCATTCCTGATTCATCATTCATCATTCCTGATTCTTTATTCTTTATTCCTGATTCATCATTCCGGATTCCTGATTCATCATTCATCATTCCTGATTCATCATTCCTGATTCCTGATTCATCATTGCTGATTCCTGATTCATCATTCATCATTCCTGATTCCTGATTTATCATTCCTGATTCATCAATCATCATTCCTGATTCATCATTCATCATTCCTGATTCATCATTCCTGATTCCTGATTCATCATTCCTGATTCATCATTCCTGATTCATCATTCCTGATTCATCATTCCTGATTCATCATTCCTGATTCCTGACTCATCATTCATCATTCGTGATTCATCATTCTTTATTCCTGATTCATCATTCCTGATACCTGATTCATCATTCATCATTCCTGATTCATCATTCCTGATTCCTGATTCATCATTCCTGATTCCTGATTCCTAATTCATTATTCCTGATTCATCATTCCTGATTCATCATTCATCATACCTGATTCATCATTCCTTATTCCTGATTCATCATTCCTGATTCCTGATTCATCATTCATCATTCCTGATTCCTTTTTCATCATTCCTGATTCATCATTCCTGATACATCATTCCTGATTCCTGATTCATCATTCCTGATTCCTGATTCCTGATTCCTCATTCCTGATTCCTGATACCTGATTCCTGATTCATCATTCATCATTCCTGAGTCATCAATCCTGATTCCTGATTCCTGATTCATCATTCCTGATTCATCATTCCTGATTCCTGATTCATCATTCCTGATACATCATTCATCATTCCTGATTCATCATTCCTGATTCATCATTCCTGATTCATCATTCCTGACTCCTGATTCATCATTCCTGATTCCTGATTCATCATTCATCATTCCTGATTCATCAATCCTCATTCCTGATTCATCATTCCTGATTCCTAAATGATCATTCCTCATTCCTGATTGATCATCGCTCATTCCTGATTCAACATTCCTGATTCCTGAATCATCATTCCTGATGAATGATGAATCAGGAATGATAAATGATGAATCAGGAATGATGAATCAGGAATGATGAATACTGATTAATCACTCCTGATTTCTGATTCCTGATTCATCATTCCTGATTCCTGATTCATCATTCCTGATTCATCATTCCTGATTCCTGATTCATCATTCCTGATTCCTGATTCATCATTCCTCATTCCTGATTGATCATCGCTCATTCCTGATTCAACATTCCTGATTCCTGAATCATCATTCCTGATGAATGATGAATCAGGAATGATAAATGATGAATCAGGAATGATGAATCAGGAATGATGAATACTGATTAATCACTCCTGATTTCTGATTCCTGATTCATCATTCCTGATTCCTGATTCATCATTCCTGATTCATCATTCCTGATTCCTGATTCATCATTCCTGATTCCTGATTCATCATTCCTGATTCCTGATTCATCATTCCCAATTCCTGATTCATCATTCCTCATTCCTGATTCATCATTCCTCATTCCTGAATGATCATTCCTCATTTCTGAATCATCATTCCTGATTCCTGATTCATCATTCCTGATTCCTGATTAATCACTCCTGATTCCTGATTCCTGATTCATCATTCCTGATTCATCATTCCTGATTCATCATTCCTGATTCCTGATTCATCATTCCTGATAACTGATTCCTGATTCATCATTCCTGATTCATCATTCCTGATTCATCATTCATCATTCCTGATTCATCATTCCTTATTCCTGATTCCTGATTCCTGATTCATCATTCATGATACCTGATTCCTGATTCATCATTTCTGATTCATCATTCCTGATTCATCATTCATCATTCCTGATTCATCATTCCTTATTCCTGATTCATCATTCCTGATTCCTGATTCAACATTCATCATTCCTGATTCATCATTCCTGATTCCTGATTCCTGATTCATCATTCCTGATTCCTGATTCATCATTCCTGAATCATCATTCCTGATTCATCATTCATCATTCCTGATTCATCATTCCCGATTCCTGATTCATCATTCATCATTCCTTATACTGATTCCTGATTCGTCATTCCTGATTCATCATTCATCATTCCTGATTCATCATTCATCATTCCTGATTCATCATTCATCATTCCTGATTCATCATTCCTTATTCCTGATTCATCATTCCGGATTCCTGATTCATCATTCATCATTCCTGATTCATCATTCATCATTCCTGATTCATCATTCCTGATTCCTGATTCATCATTCCTGATTCCTGATTCCTGATTCCTGATTCATCATTCCTGATAACTGATTCCTGATTCATCATTCCTGATTCATCATTCCTAATTCATCATTCATCATTCCTGATTCATCATTCCTTATTCCTGATTCCTGATTCCTGATTCATCATTCATGATACCTGATTCCTGATTCATCATTCCTGATTCATCATTCCTGATTCATCATTCATCATTCCTGATTCATCATTCCTTATTCCTGATTCATCATTCCTGATTCCTGATTCAACATTCATCATTCCTGATTCATCATTCCTGATTCCTGATTCCTGATTCATCATTCCTGATTCCTGATTCATCATTCCTGAATCATCATTCCTGATTCATCATTCATCATTCCTGATTCATCATTCCTGATTCCTGATTCATCATTTCTGATTCATCATTCATCATTCCTGATTCATCATTCATCATTCCTGACTCATCATTCCTGATTCCTGATTCCTGATTCATCATTCCTGATTCCTGATTCATCATTCATGATTCCTGATTCATCATTCCTGATTCCTGATTCATCATTCCTGATTCCTGATTCATCATTCCTGATTCATGATTCACCATTCCTGATTCCTGATTCATCATTCCTCTTTCCTGATTCATCATTCCTGATTCATCATTCATCATTCCTGAGTCATCAATCCTGATTCCTGATTCCTGATTCATCATTCCTGATTCATCATTCCTGATTCCTGATTCATCATTCCTGATACATCATTCATCATTCCTGATTCATCATTCCTGATTCATCATTCCTGATTCATCATTCCTGACTCCTGATTCATCATTCCTGATTCCTGATTCATCATTCATCATTCCTGATTCATCAATCCTCATTCCTGATTCATCATTCCTGATTCCTAAATGATCATTCCTCATTCCTGATTGATCATCGCTCATTCCTGATTCAACATTCCTGATTCCTGAATCATCATTCCTGATGAATGATGAATCAGGAATGATAAATGATGAATCAGGAATGATGAATCAGGAATGATGAATACTGATTAATCACTCCTGATTTCTGATTCCTGATTCATCATTCCTGATTCCTGATTCATCATTCCTGATTCATCATTCCTGATTCCTGATTCATCATTCCTGATTCCTGATTCATCATTCCTCATTCCTGATTGATCATCGCTCATTCCTGATTCAACATTCCTGATTCCTGAATCATCATTCCTGATGAATGATGAATCAGGAATGATAAATGATGAATCAGGAATGATGAATCAGGAATGATGAATACTGATTAATCACTCCTGATTTCTGATTCCTGATTCATCATTCCTGATTCCTGATTCATCATTCCTGATTCATCATTCCTGATTCCTGATTCATCATTCCTGATTCCTGATTCATCATTCCTGATTCCTGATTCATCATTCCCAATTCCTGATTCATCATTCCTCATTCCTGATTCATCATTCCTCATTCCTGAATGATCATTCCTCATTTCTGAATCATCATTCCTGATTCCTGATTCATCATTCCTGATTCCTGATTAATCACTCCTGATTCCTGATTCCTGATTCATCATTCCTGATTCATCATTCCTGATTCATCATTCCTGATTCCTGATTCATCATTCCTGATAACTGATTCCTGATTCATCATTCCTGATTCATCATTCCTGATTCATCATTCATCATTCCTGATTCATCATTCCTTATTCCTGATTCCTGATTCCTGATTCATCATTCATGATACCTGATTCCTGATTCATCATTTCTGATTCATCATTCCTGATTCATCATTCATCATTCCTGATTCATCATTCCTTATTCCTGATTCATCATTCCTGATTCCTGATTCAACATTCATCATTCCTGATTCATCATTCCTGATTCCTGATTCCTGATTCATCATTCCTGATTCCTGATTCATCATTCCTGAATCATCATTCCTGATTCATCATTCATCATTCCTGATTCATCATTCCCGATTCCTGATTCATCATTCATCATTCCTTATACTGATTCCTGATTCGTCATTCCTGATTCATCATTCATCATTCCTGATTCATCATTCATCATTCCTGATTCATCATTCATCATTCCTGATTCATCATTCCTTATTCCTGATTCATCATTCCGGATTCCTGATTCATCATTCATCATTCCTGATTCATCATTCATCATTCCTGATTCATCATTCCTGATTCCTGATTCATCATTCCTGATTCCTGATTCCTGATTCCTGATTCATCATTCCTGATAACTGATTCCTGATTCATCATTCCTGATTCATCATTCCTAATTCATCATTCATCATTCCTGATTCATCATTCCTTATTCCTGATTCCTGATTCCTGATTCATCATTCATGATACCTGATTCCTGATTCATCATTCCTGATTCATCATTCCTGATTCATCATTCATCATTCCTGATTCATCATTCCTTATTCCTGATTCATCATTCCTGATTCCTGATTCAACATTCATCATTCCTGATTCATCATTCCTGATTCCTGATTCCTGATTCATCATTCCTGATTCCTGATTCATCATTCCTGAATCATCATTCCTGATTCATCATTCATCATTCCTGATTCATCATTCCTGATTCCTGATTCATCATTTCTGATTCATCATTCATCATTCCTGATTCATCATTCATCATTCCTGACTCATCATTCCTGATTCCTGATTCCTGATTCATCATTCCTGATTCCTGATTCATCATTCATGATTCCTGATTCATCATTCCTGATTCCTGATTCATCATTCCTGATTCCTGATTCATCATTCCTGATTCATGATTCACCATTCCTGATTCCTGATTCATCATTCCTCTTTCCTGATTCATCATTCCTGATTCCTGATACATCATTCATCATTCCTGATTCATCATTCCTGATTCCTGATTCATCATTCCTGATTCCTGATTCATGATACCTGATTCATCATTCCTGATTCATCATTCCTGATTCATCATTCCTGATTCATCATTCATCATTCCTGATTCATCATTCCTGATTCCTGATTCATCATTCCTGATTCCTGATTCATCATTCCTTATTCCTGATTCATCATTCATCATTCCTGATTCATCATTCCTGAATCCTGATTCATCATTGCTGATTCCTGATTCATCATTCATCATTCCTGATTGATCATTCCTCATTCCTGATTCATCATTCCTCATTCCTGATTCATCATTCCTGATTCCTGATTCATCATTCCTGATTCCTGATTCCTGATTCATCATGCCTGATTCATCATTCCTGATTCATCATTCATCATTCCTTATACTGATTCCTGATTCGTCATTCCTGATTCATCATTCATCATTCCTGATTCATCATTCCCGATTCCTGATTCATCATTCATCATTCCTGATTGATCATTCCTCATTCCTGATTCATCATTCCTGATTCCTGATTCATCATTCCTGATTCCTGATTCATCATTCCTGATTCCTGATTCCTGATTCATCATGCCTGATTCATCATTCCTGATTCATCATTCATCATTCCTTATACTGATTCCTGATTCGTCATTCCTTATTCCTGATTCCTGATTCCTGATTCATCATTCATGATACCTGATTCCTGATTCATCATTTCTGATTCATCATTCCTGATTCATCATTCATCATTCCTGATTCATCATTCCTTATTCCTGATTCATCATTCCTGATTCCTGATTCAACATTCATCATTCCTGATTCATCATTCCTGATTCCTGATTCCTGATTCATCATTCCTGATTCCTGATTCATCATTCCTGAATCATCATTCCTGATTCATCATTCATCATTCCTGTTTCATCATTCCCGATTCCTGATTCATCATTCATCATTCCTGATTCATCATTCCTGATTCCTGATTCATCATTCCTGATACATCATTCATCATTCCTGATTCATCATTCCTGATTCATCATTCCTGATTCATCATTCCTGACTCCTGATTCATCATTCCTGATTCCTGATTCATCATTCATCATTCCTGATTCATCAATCCGCATTCCTGATTCATCATTCCTGATTCCTAAATGATCATTCCTCATTCCTGATTGATCATCGCTCATTCCTGATTCAACATTCCTGATTCCTGAATCATCATTCCTGATGAATGATGAATCAGGAATGATAAATGATGAATCAGGAATGATGAATCAGGAATGATGAATACTGATTAATCACTCCTGATTTCTGATTCCTGATTCATCATTCCTGATTCCTGATTCATCATTCCTGATTCATCATTCCTGATTCCTGATTCATCATTCCTGATTCCTGATTCATCATTCCTGATTCCTGATTCATCATTCCTCATTCCTGATTCATCATTCCTCATTCCTGATTCATCATTCCTCATTCCTGAATGATCATTCCTCATTTCTGAATCATCATTCCTGATTCCTGATTCATCATTCCTGATTCCTGATTAATCACTCCTGATTCCTGATTCCTGATTCATCATTCCTGATTCATCATTCCTGATTCATCATTCCTGATTCCTGATTCATCATTCCTGATAACTGATTCCTGATTCATCATTCCTGATTCATCATTCCTGATTCATCATTCATCATTCCTGATTCATCATTCCTTATTCCTGATTCCTGATTCCTGATTCATCATTCATGATACCTGATTCCTGATTCATCATTTCTGATTCATCATTCCTGATTCATCATTCATCATTCCTGATTCATCATTCCTTATTCCTGATTCATCATTCCTGATTCCTGATTCAACATTCATCATTCCTGATTCATCATTCCTGATTCCTGATTCCTGATTCATCATTCCTGATTCCTGATTCATCATTCCTGAATCATCATTCCTGATTCATCATTCATCATTCCTGATTCATCATTCCCGATTCCTGATTCATCATTCATCATTCCTTATACTGATTCCTGATTCGTCATTCCTGATTCATCATTCATCATTCCTGATTCATCATTCATCATTCCTGATTCATCATTCATCATTCCTGATTCATCATTCCTTATTCCTGATTCATCATTCCGGATTCCTGATTCATCATTCATCATTCCTGATTCATCATTCATCATTCCTGATTCATCATTCCTGATTCCTGATTCATCATTCCTGATTCCTGATTCCTGATTCCTGATTCATCATTCCTGATAACTGATTCCTGATTCATCATTCCTGATTCATCATTCCTAATTCATCATTCATCATTCCTGATTCATCATTCCTTATTCCTGATTCCTGATTCCTGATTCATCATTCATGATACCTGATTCCTGATTCATCATTCCTGATTCATCATTCCTGATTCATCATTCATCATTCCTGATTCATCATTCCTTATTCCTGATTCATCATTCCTGATTCCTGATTCAACATTCATCATTCCTGATTCATCATTCCTGATTCCTGATTCCTGATTCATCATTCCTGATTCCTGATTCATCATTCCTGAATCATCATTCCTGATTCATCATTCATCATTCCTGATTCATCATTCCTGATTCCTGATTCATCATTTCTGATTCATCATTCATCATTCCTGATTCATCATTCATCATTCCTGACTCATCATTCCTGATTCCTGATTCCTGATTCATCATTCCTGATTCCTGATTCATCATTCATGATTCCTGATTCATCATTCCTGATTCCTGATTCATCATTCCTGATTCCTGATTCATCATTCCTGATTCCTGATTCACCATTCCTGATTCCTGATTCATCATTCCTCTTTCCTGATTCATCATTCCTGATTCCTGATACATCATTCATCATTCCTGATTCATCATTCCTGATTCCTGATTCATCATTCCTGATTCCTGATTCATGATACCTGATTCATCATTCCTGATTCATCATTCCTGATTCATCATTCCTGATTCATCATTCATCATTCCTGATTCATCATTCCTGATTCCTGATTCATCATTCCTGATTCCTGATTCATCATTCCTTATTCCTGATTCATCATTCATCATTCCTGATTCATCATTCCTGAATCCTGATTCATCATTGCTGATTCCTGATTCATCATTCATCATTCCTGATTGATCATTCCTCATTCCTGATTCATCATTCCTGATTCCTGATTCATCATTCCTGATTCCTGATTCATCATTCCTGATTCCTGATTCCTGATTCATCATGCCTGATTCATCATTCCTGATTCATCATTCATCATTCCTTATACTGATTCCTGATTCGTCATTCCTGATTCATCATTCATCATTCCTGATTCATCATTCATCATTCCTGATTCATCATTCATCATTCCTGATTCATCATTCCTTATTCCTGATTCATCATTCCGGATTCCTGATTCATCATTCATCATTCCTGATTCATCATTCATCATTCCTGATTCATCATTCATCATTCCTGATTCATCATTCCTGATTCCTGATTCATCATTCCTGATTCATCATTCCTGATTCCTGATTCATCATTCCTGATTCCTGATTCATCATTCATCATTCCTGATTCATCATTCCTCATTCCTGATTCATCATTCCTCATTCCTGATTCATCATTCCTCATTCCTGAATGATCATTCCTCATTCTGAATCATCATTCCTGATTCCTGATTCATCATTCCTGATTCCTGATTAATCACTCCTGATTCCTGATTCCTGATTCATCATTCCTGATTCATCATTCCTCATTCCTGAATGATCATTCCTCATTTCTGAATCATCATTCCTGATTCCTGATTCATCATTCCTGATTCCTGATTCATCATTCCTGATTCCTGATTCATCATTCATCATTCCTGATTCCTGATTCGTCATTCCTGATTCGTCATTCATCATTCCTGATTCATCATTCATCATTCCTGATTCTTTATTCTTTATTCCTGATTCATCATTCCGGATTCCTGATTCATCATTCATCATTCCTGATTCATCATTCCTGATTCCTGATTCATCATTGCTGATTCCTGATTCATCATTCATCATTCCTGATTCCTGATTTATCATTCCTGATTCATCAATCATCATTCCTGATTCATCATTCATCATTCCTGATTCATCATTCCTGATTCCTGATTCATCATTCCTGATTCATCATTCCTGATTCATCATTCCTGATTCATCATTCCTGATTCATCATTCCTGATTCCTGACTCATCATTCATCATTCGTGATTCATCATTCTTTATTCCTGATTCATCATTCCTGATACCTGATTCATCATTCATCATTCCTGATTCATCATTCCTGATTCCTGATTCATCATTCCTGATTCATCATTCCTGATTCCTGATTCATCATTCCTGATACATCATTCATCATTCCTGATTCATCATTCCTGATTCATCATTCCTGATTCATCATTCCTGACTCCTGATTCATCATTCCTGATTCCTGATTCATCATTCATCATTCCTGATTCATCAATCCTCATTCCTGATTCATCATTCCTGATTCCTAAATGATCATTCCTCATTCCTGATTGATCATCGCTCATTCCTGATTCAACATTCCTGATTCCTGAATCATCATTCCTGATGAATGATGAATCAGGAATGATAAATGATGAATCAGGAATGATGAATCAGGAATGATGAATACTGATTAATCACTCCTGATTTCTGATTCCTGATTCATCATTCCTGATTCCTGATTCATCATTCCTGATTCATCATTCCTGATTCCTGATTCATCATTCTGATTCCTGATTCATCATTCCTCATTCCTGATTCATCATTCCTCATTCCTGATTCATCTTTCCTCATTCCTGAATGATCATTCCTCATTTCTGAATCATCATTCCTGATTCCTGATTCATCATTCCTGATTCCTGATTAATCACTCCTGATTCCTGATTCCTGATTCATCATTCCTGATTCATCATTCCTGATTCGTCATTCCTGATTCATCATTCATCATTCCTGATTCATCATTCCTGATTCATCATTCCTGATTCCTGATTCCTGATTCATCATTCCTGATTCATCATTCCTGATTCATCATTCATCATTCCTGATTCATCATTCATCATTCCTGATTCATCATTCATCATTCCTGATTCATCATTCCTGATTCCTGATTCATCATTCCCGATTCCTGATTCATCATTCATCATTCCTTATACTGATTCCTGATTCGTCATTCCTGATTCATCATTCATCATTCCTGATTCATCATTCATCATTCCTGATTCATCATTCATCATTCCTGATTCATCATTCATCATTCCTGATTCATCATTCCTTATTCCTGATTCATCATTCCGGATTCCTGATTCATCATTCATCATTCCTGATTCATCATTCATCATTCCTGATTCATCATTCCTGATTCCTGATTCATCATTCCTGATTCCTGATTCCTGATTCCTGATTCATCATTCCTGATAACTGATTCCTGATTCATCATTCCTGATTCATCATTCCTGATTCATCATTCATCATTCCTGATTCATCATTCCTTATTCCTGATTCCTGATTCCTGATTCATCATTCATGATACCTGATTCCTGATTCATCATTTCTGATTCATCATTCCTGATTCATCATTCATCATTCCTGATTCATCATTCCTTATTCCTGATTCATCATTCCTGATTCCTGATTCAACATTCATCATTCCTGATTCATCATTCCTGATTCCTGATTCCTGATTCATCATTCCTGATTCCTGATTCATCATTCCTGAATCATCATTCCTGATTCATCATTCATCATTCCTGATTCATCATTCCCGATTCCTGATTCATCATTCATCATTCCTTATACTGATTCCTGATTCGTCATTCCTGATTCATCATTCATCATTCCTGATTCATCATTCATCATTCCTGATTCATCATTCATCATTCCTGATTCATCATTCCTTATTCCTGATTCATCATTCCGGATTCCTGATTCATCATTCATCATTCCTGATTCATCATTCATCATTCCTGATTCATCATTCCTGATTCCTGATTCATCATTCCTGATTCCTGATTCCTGATTCCTGATTCATCATTCCTGATAACTGATTCCTGATTCATCATTCCTGATTGATCATTCCTGATTCATCATTCATCATTCCTGATTCATCATTCCTCTTTCCTGATTCATCATTCCTGATTCCTGATACATCATTCATCATTCCTGATTCATCATTCCTGATTCCTGATTCATCATTCCTGATTCCTGATTCATGATACCTGATTCATCATTCCTGATTCATCATTCCTGATTCATCATTCCTGATTCATCATTCATCATTCCTGATTCATCATTCCTGATTCCTGATTCATCATTCCTGATTCCTGATTCATCATTCCTGATTCCTGATACATCATTCATCATTCCTGATTCATCATTCCTGATTCCTGATTCATCATTCCTGATTCCTGATTCATGATACCTGATTCATCATTCCTGATTCATCATTCCTGATTCATCATTCCTGATTCATCATTCATCATTCCTGATTCATCATTCCTGATTCCTGATTCATCATTCCTGATTCCTGATTCATCATTCCTTATTCCTGATTCATCATTCATCATTCCTGATTCATCATTCCTGAATCCTGATTCATCATTGCTGATTCCTGATTCATCATTCATCATTCCTGATTGATCATTCCTCATTCCTGATTCATCATTCCTCATTCCTGATTCATCATTCCTGATTCCTGATTCATCATTCCTGATTCCTGATTCCTGATTCATCATGCCTGATTCATCATTCCTGATTCATCATTCATCATTCCTTATACTGATTCCTGATTCGTCATTCCTGATTCATCATTCATCATTCCTGATTCATCATTCCCGATTCCTGATTCATCATTCATCATTCCTGATTGATCATTCCTCATTCCTGATTCATCATTCCTGATTCCTGATTCATCATTCCTGATTCCTGATTCATCATTCCTGATTCCTGATTCCTGATTCATCATGCCTGATTCATCATTCCTGATTCATCATTCATCATTCCTTATACTGATTCCTGATTCGTCATTCCTTATTCCTGATTCCTGATTCCTGATTCATCATTCATGATACCTGATTCCTGATTCATCATTTCTGATTCATCATTCCTGATTCATCATTCATCATTCCTGATTCATCATTCCTTATTCCTGATTCATCATTCCTGATTCCTGATTCAACATTCATCATTCCTGATTCATCATTCCTGATTCCTGATTCCTGATTCATCATTCCTGATTCCTGATTCATCATTCCTGAATCATCATTCCTGATTCATCATTCATCATTCCTGATTCATCATTCCCGATTCCTGATTCATCATTCATCATTCCTGATTCATCATTCCTGATTCCTGATTCATCATTCCTGATACATCATTCATCATTCCTGATTCATCATTCCTCTTTCCTGATTCATCATTCCTGATTCCTGATACATCATTCATCATTCCTGATTCATCATTCCTGATTCCTGATTCATCATTCCTGATTCCTGATTCATGATACCTGATTCATCATTCCTGATTCATCATTCCTGATTCATCATTCCTGATTCATCATTCATCATTCCTGATTCATCATTCCTGATTCCTGATTCATCATTCCTGATTCCTGATTCATCATTCCTGATTCCTGATACATCATTCATCATTCCTGATTCATCATTCCTGATTCCTGATTCATCATTCCTGATTCCTGATTCATGATACCTGATTCATCATTCCTGATTCATCATTCCTGATTCATCATTCCTGATTCATCATTCATCATTCCTGATTCATCATTCCTGATTCCTGATTCATCATTCCTGATTCCTGATTCATCATTCCTTATTCCTGATTCATCATTCATCATTCCTGATTCATCATTCCTGAATCCTGATTCATCATTGCTGATTCCTGATTCATCATTCATCATTCCTGATTGATCATTCCTCATTCCTGATTCATCATTCCTCATTCCTGATTCATCATTCCTGATTCCTGATTCATCATTCCTGATTCCTGATTCCTGATTCATCATGCCTGATTCATCATTCCTGATTCATCATTCATCATTCCTTATACTGATTCCTGATTCGTCATTCCTGATTCATCATTCATCATTCCTGATTCATCATTCCCGATTCCTGATTCATCATTCATCATTCCTGATTGATCATTCCTCATTCCTGATTCATCATTCCTGATTCCTGATTCATCATTCCTGATTCCTGATTCATCATTCCTGATTCCTGATTCCTGATTCATCATGCCTGATTCATCATTCCTGATTCATCATTCATCATTCCTTATACTGATTCCTGATTCGTCATTCCTTATTCCTGATTCCTGATTCCTGATTCATCATTCATGATACCTGATTCCTGATTCATCATTTCTGATTCATCATTCCTGATTCATCATTCATCATTCCTGATTCATCATTCCTTATTCCTGATTCATCATTCCTGATTCCTGATTCAACATTCATCATTCCTGATTCATCATTCCTGATTCCTGATTCCTGATTCATCATTCCTGATTCCTGATTCATCATTCCTGAATCATCATTCCTGATTCATCATTCATCATTCCTGATTCATCATTCCCGATTCCTGATTCATCATTCATCATTCCTGATTCATCATTCCTGATTCCTGATTCATCATTCCTGATACATCATTCATCATTCCTGATTCATCATTCCTGATTCATCATTCCTGATTCATCATTCCTGACTCCTGATTCATCATTCCTGATTCCTGATTCATCATTCATCATTCCTGATTCATCAATCCGCATTCCTGATTCATCATTCCTGATTCCTAAATGATCATTCCTCATTCCTGATTGATCATCGCTCATTCCTGATTCAACATTCCTGATTCCTGAATCATCATTCCTGATGAATGATGAATCAGGAATGATAAATGATGAATCAGGAATGATGAATCAGGAATGATGAATACTGATTAATCACTCCTGATTTCTGATTCCTGATTCATCATTCCTGATTCCTGATTCATCATTCCTGATTCATCATTCCTGATTCCTGATTCATCATTCCTGATTCCTGATTCATCATTCCTGATTCCTGATTCATCATTCCTCATTCCTGATTCATCATTCCTCATTCCTGATTCATCATTCCTCATTCCTGAATGATCATTCCTCATTTCTGAATCATCATTCCTGATTCCTGATTCATCATTCCTGATTCCTGATTAATCACTCCTGATTCCTGATTCCTGATTCATCATTCCTGATTCATCATTCCTGATTCATCATTCCTGATTCATCATTCCTGATTCCTGATTCATCATTCCTGATAACTGATTCCTGATTCATCATTCCTGATTCATCATTCCTGATTCATCATTCATCATTCCTGATTCATCATTCCTTATTCCTGATTCCTGATTCCTGATTCATCATTCATGATACCTGATTCCTGATTCATCATTTCTGATTCATCATTCCTGATTCATCATTCATCATTCCTGATTCATCATTCCTTATTCCTGATTCATCATTCCTGATTCCTGATTCAACATTCATCATTCCTGATTCATCATTCCTGATTCCTGATTCCTGATTCATCATTCCTGATTCCTGATTCATCATTCCTGAATCATCATTCCTGATTCATCATTCATCATTCCTGATTCATCATTCCCGATTCCTGATTCATCATTCATCATTCCTTATACTGATTCCTGATTCGTCATTCCTGATTCATCATTCATCATTCCTGATTCATCATTCATCATTCCTGATTCATCATTCATCATTCCTGATTCATCATTCCTTATTCCTGATTCATCATTCCGGATTCCTGATTCATCATTCATCATTCCTGATTCATCATTCATCATTCCTGATTCATCATTCCTGATTCCTGATTCATCATTCCTGATTCCTGATTCCTGATTCCTGATTCATCATTCCTGATAACTGATTCCTGATTCATCATTCCTGATTCATCATTCCTAATTCATCATTCATCATTCCTGATTCATCATTCCTTATTCCTGATTCCTGATTCCTGATTCATCATTCATGATACCTGATTCCTGATTCATCATTCCTGATTCATCATTCCTGATTCATCATTCATCATTCCTGATTCATCATTCCTTATTCCTGATTCATCATTCCTGATTCCTGATTCAACATTCATCATTCCTGATTCATCATTCCTGATTCCTGATTCCTGATTCATCATTCCTGATTCCTGATTCATCATTCCTGAATCATCATTCCTGATTCATCATTCATCATTCCTGATTCATCATTCCTGATTCCTGATTCATCATTTCTGATTCATCATTCATCATTCCTGATTCATCATTCATCATTCCTGACTCATCATTCCTGATTCCTGATTCCTGATTCATCATTCCTGATTCCTGATTCATCATTCATGATTCCTGATTCATCATTCCTGATTCCTGATTCATCATTCCTGATTCCTGATTCATCATTCCTGATTCATGATTCACCATTCCTGATTCCTGATTCATCATTCCTCTTTCCTGATTCATCATTCCTGATTCCTGATACATCATTCATCATTCCTGATTCATCATTCCTGATTCCTGATTCATCATTCCTGATTCCTGATTCATGATACCTGATTCATCATTCCTGATTCATCATTCCTGATTCATCATTCCTGATTCATCATTCATCATTCCTGATTCATCATTCCTGATTCCTGATTCATCATTCCTGATTCCTGATTCATCATTCCTTATTCCTGATTCATCATTCATCATTCCTGATTCATCATTCCTGAATCCTGATTCATCATTGCTGATTCCTGATTCATCATTCATCATTCCTGATTGATCATTCCTCATTCCTGATTCATCATTCCTGATTCCTGATTCATCATTCCTGATTCCTGATTCATCATTCCTGATTCCTGATTCATCATGCCTGATTCATCATTCCTGATTCATCATTCATCATTCCTTATACTGATTCCTGATTCGTCATTCCTGATTCATCATTCATCATTCCTGATTCATCATTCATCATTCCTGATTCATCATTCATCATTCCTGATTCATCATTCCTTATTCCTGATTCATCATTCCGGATTCCTGATTCATCATTCATCATTCCTTGTTCATCATTCATCATTCCTGATTCATCATTCATCATTCCTGATTCATCATTCCTGATTCCTGATTCATCATTCCTGATTCATCATTCCTGATTCCTGATTCATCATTCCTGATTCCTGATTCATCATTCATCATTCCTGATTCATCATTCCTCATTCCTGATTCATCATTCCTCATTCCTGATTCATCATTCCTCATTCCTGAATGATCATTCCTCATTCCTGAATCATCATTCCTGATTCCTGATTCATCATTCCTGATTCCTGATTAATCACTCCTGATTCCTGATTCCTGATTCATCATTCCTGATTCATCATTCCTCATTCATCATTCATCATTCCTGATTCATCATTCCTGATTCCTGATTCATCATTCCTGATTCCTGATTCATCATTCATCATTCCTGATTCCTGATTCGTCATTCCTGATTCGTCATTCATCATTCCTGATTCATCATTCATCATTCCTGATTCTTTATTCTTTATTCCTGATTCATCATTCCGGATTCCTGATTCATCATTCATCATTCCTGATTCATCATTCCTGAATCCTGATTCATCATTGCTGATTCCTGATTCATCATTCATCATTCCTGATTCCTGATTTATCATTCCTGATTCATCAATCATCATTCCTGATTCATCATTCATCATTCCTGATTCATCATTCCTGATTCCTGATTCATCATTCCTGATTCATCATTCCTGATTCATCATTCCTGATTCATCATTCCTGATTCATCATTCCTGATTCCTGACTCATCATTCATCATTCGTGATTCATCATTCTTTATTCCTGATTCATCATTCCTGATACCTGATTCATCATTCATCATTCCTGATTCATCATTCCTGATTCCTGATTCATCATTCCTGATTCCTGATTCCTAATTCATTATTCCTGATTCATCATTCCTGATTCATCATTCATCATACCTGATTCATCATTCCTTATTCCTGATTCATCATTCCTGATTCCTGATTCATCATTCATCATTCCTGATTCCTTTTTCATCATTCCTGATTCATCATTCCTGATACATCATTCCTGATTCCTGATTCATCATTCCTGATTCCTGATTCCTGATTCCTGATTCCTGATTCCTGATACCTGATTCCTGATTCATCATTCATCATTCCTGATTCATCAATCCTGATTCCTGATTCCTGATTCATCATTCCTGATTCATCATTCCTGATTCCTGATTCATCATTCCTGATACATCATTCATCATTCCTGATTCATCATTCCTGATTCATCATTCCTGATTCATCATTCCTGACTCCTGATTCATCATTCCTGATTCCTGATTCATCATTCATCATTCCTGATTCATCAATCCTCATTCCTGATTCATCATTCCTGATTCCTAAATGATCATTCCTCATTCCTGATTGATCATCGCTCATTCCTGATTCAACATTCCTGATTCCTGAATCATCATTCCTGATGAATGATGAATCAGGAATGATAAATGATGAATCAGGAATGATGAATCAGGAATGATGAATACTGATTAATCACTCCTGATTTCTGATTCCTGATTCATCATTCCTGATTCCTGATTCATCATTCCTGATTCATCATTCCTGATTCCTGATTCATCATTCCTGATTCCTGATTCATCATTCCTCATTCCTCATTCCTGATTCATCATTCCTCATTCCTGATTCATCTTTCCTCATTCCTGAATGATCATTCCTCATTTCTGAATCATCATTCCTGATTCCTGATTCATCATTCCTGATTCCTGATTAATCACTCCTGATTCCTGATTCCTGATTCATCATTCCTGATTCATCATTCCTGATTCGTCATTCCTGATTCATCATTCATCATTCCTGATTCATCATTCCTGATTCATCATTCCTGATTCCTGATTCCTGATTCATCATTCCTGATTCATCATTCCTGATTCATCATTCATCATTCCTGATTCATCATTCATCATTCCTGATTCATCATTCATCATTCCTGATTCATCATTCCTGATTCCTGATTCATCATTCCCGATTCCTGATTCATCATTCATCATTCCTTATACTGATTCCTGATTCGTCATTCCTGATTCATCATTCATCATTCCTGATTCATCATTCATCATTCCTGATTCATCATTCATCATTCCTGATTCATCATTCATCATTCCTGATTCATCATTCCTTATTCCTGATTCATCATTCCGGATTCCTGATTCATCATTCATCATTCCTGATTCATCATTCATCATTCCTGATTCATCATTCCTGATTCCTGATTCATCATTCCTGATTCCTGATTCCTGATTCCTGATTCATCATTCCTGATAACTGATTCCTGATTCATCATTCCTGATTCATCATTCCTGATTCATCATTCATCATTCCTGATTCATCATTCCTTATTCCTGATTCCTGATTCCTGATTCATCATTCATGATACCTGATTCCTGATTCATCATTTCTGATTCATCATTCCTGATTCATCATTCATCATTCCTGATTCATCATTCCTTATTCCTGATTCATCATTCCTGATTCCTGATTCAACATTCATCATTCCTGATTCATCATTCCTGATTCCTGATTCCTGATTCATCATTCCTGATTCCTGATTCATCATTCCTGAATCATCATTCCTGATTCATCATTCATCATTCCTGATTCATCATTCCCGATTCCTGATTCATCATTCATCATTCCTTATACTGATTCCTGATTCGTCATTCCTGATTCATCATTCATCATTCCTGATTCATCATTCATCATTCCTGATTCATCATTCATCATTCCTGATTCATCATTCCTTATTCCTGATTCATCATTCCGGATTCCTGATTCATCATTCATCATTCCTGATTCATCATTCATCATTCCTGATTCATCATTCCTGATTCCTGATTCATCATTCCTGATTCATCATTCCTGATAACTGATTCCTGATTCATCATTCCTGATTGATCATTCCTGATTCATCATTCATCATTCCTGATTCATCATTCCTTATTCCTGATTCCTGATTCCTGATTCATCATTCATGATACCTGATTCCTGATTCATCATTCCTGATTCATCATTCATCATTCCTGATTCATCATTCCTTATTCCTGATTCATCATTCCTGATTCCTGATTCAACATTCATCATTCCTGATTCATCATTCCTGATTCCTGATTCCTGATTCATCATTCCTGATTCCTGATTCATCATTCCTGAATCATCATTCCTGATTCATCATTCATCATTCCTGATTCATCATTCCTTATTCCTGATTCCTGATTCATCATTCATGATACCTGATTCCTGATTCATCATTCCTGATTCATCATTCCTGATTCATCATTCATCATTCCTGATTCATCATTCCTTATTCCTGATTCATCATTCCTGATTCCTGATTCAACATTCATCATTCCTGATTCATCATTCCTGATTCCTGATTCCTGATTCATCATTCCTGATTCCTGATTCATCATTCCTGAATCGTCATTCCTGATTCATCATTCATCATTCCTGATTCCTGATTCATCATTTCTGATTCATCATTCATCATTCCTGATTCATCATTCATCATTCCTGACTCATCATTCCTGATTCCTGATTCCTGATTCATCATTCCTGATTCCTGATTCATCATTCATGATTCCTGATTCATCATTCCTGATTCCTGATTCATCATTCCTGATTCCTGATTCATCATTCCTGATTCATGATTCACCATTCCTGATTCCTGATTCATCATTCCTCTTTCCTGATTCATCATTCCTGATTCCTGATACATCATTCATCATTCCTGATTCATCATTCCTGATTCCTGATTCATCATTCCTGATTCCTGATTCATGATACCTGATTCATCATTCCTGATTCATCATTCCTGATTCATCATTCATCATTCCTGATTCATCATTCCTGATTCCTGATTCATCATTCCTGATTCCTGATTCATCATTCCTTATTCCTGATTCATCATTCATCATTCCTGATTCATCATTCCTGAATCCTGATTCATCATTGCTGATTCCTGATTCATCATTCATCATTCCTGATTGATCATTCCTCATTCCTGATTCATCATTCCTGATTCCTGATTCATCATTCCTGATTCCTGATTCATCATTCCTGATTCCTGATTCCTGATTCATCATGCCTGATTCATCATTCCTGATTCATCATTCATCATTCCTGATTCATCATTCCTGATTCCTGATTCATCATTCATCATTCCTGATTCATCATTCCTGATTCCTGATTCATCATTCCCGATTCCTGATTCATCATTCATCATTCCTTATACTGATTCCTGATTCGTCATTCCTGATTCATCATTCCTGATTCATCATTCATCATTCCTGATTCATCATTCATCATTCCTGATTCATCATTCCTTATTCCTGATTCGTCATTCCTGATTCATCATTCATCATTCCTGATTCATCATTCATCATTCCTGATTCATCATTCCTGATTCCTGATTCATCATTCCTGATTCCTGATTCCTGATTCCTGATTCATCATTCCTGATAACTGATTCCTGATTCATCATTCCTGATTCATCATTCCTGATTCATCATTCATCATTCCTGATTCATCATTCCTTATTCCTGATTCCTGATTCCTGATTCATCATTCATGATACCTGATTCCTGATTCATCATTTCTGATTCATCATTCCTGATTCATCATTCATCATTCCTGATTCATCATTCCTTATTCCTGATTCATCATTCCTGATTCCTGATTCAACATTCATCATTCCTGATTCATCATTCCTGATTCCTGATTCCTGATTCATCATTCCTGATTCCTGATTCATCATTCCTGAATCATCATTCCTGATTCATCATTCCTGATTCCTGATTCATCATTCCTGATTCCTGATTCCTGATTCCTGATTCCTGATTCCTGATTCCTGATTCATCATTCATCATTCCTGATTCATCAATCCTGATTCCTGATTCCTGATTCATCATTCCTGATTCATCATTCCTGATTCCTGATTCATCATTCCTGATACATCATTCATCATTCCTGATTCATCATTCCTGATTCATCATTCCTGATTCATCATTCCTGATTCATCATTCCTGACTCCTGATTCATCATTCCTGATTCCTGATTCATCATTCATCATTCCTGATTCATCAATCCTCATTCCTGATTCATCATTCCTGATTCCTAAATGATCATTCCTCATTCCTGATTGATCATCGCTCATTCCTGATTCAACATTCCTGATTCCTGAATCATCATTCCTGATGAATGATGAATCAGGAATGATAAATGATGAATCAGGAATGATGAATCAGGAATGATGAAAACTGATTAATCACTCCTGATTTCTGATTCCTGATTCATCATTCCTGATTCCTGATTCATCATTCCTGATTCATCATTCCTGATTCCTGATTCATCATTCCTCATTCCTGATTCATCATTCCTCATTCCTGATTCATCATTCCTCATTCCTGATTCATCATTCCTCATTCCTGAATGATCATTCCTCATTTCTGAATCAACATTCCTGATTCCTGATTCATCATTCCTGATTCCTGATTAATCACTCCTGATTCCTGATTCCTGATTCATCATTCCTGATTCATCATTCCTGATTCATCATTCCTGATTCATCATTCATCATTCCTGATTCATCATTCCTGATTCATCATTCCTGATTCCTGAATCCTGATTCATCATTCCTGATTCATCATTCCTGATTCATCATTCATCATTCCTGATTCATCATTCATCATTCCTGATTCATCATTCCTGATTCCTGATTCATCATTCCCGATTCCTGATTCATCATTCATCATTCCTTATACTGATTCCTGATTCGTCATTCCTGATTCATCATTCATCATTCCTGATTCATCATTCATCATTCCTGATTCATCATTCATCATTCCTGATTCATCATTCCTTATTCCTGATTCATCATTCCGGATTCCTGATTCATCATTCATCATTCCTGATTCATCATTCATCATTCCTGATTCATCATTCCTGATTCCTGATTCATCATTCCTGATTCCTGATTCCTGATTCCTGATTCATCATTCCTGATAACTGATTCCTGATTCATCATTCCTGATTCATCATTCC